>WEIS01011371.1:0-19944 GCA_013389965.1 Todus mexicanus
CTCCTTTGCTGCGTTCAATTAAGGTGGTTCTTCTGCCGAAGCGATTGTTCCCACCAGGAACTCACAGCTTCTCTGAAACTGCTGTCTGGGGGAGCTGTGTGATTGCAGGACACAGTTCATCGGAGTGAGGACGGGGACGAGGATTGCAGTCCGAAGAGAGAGAGAAGGAAGCTGCAGGACGCTTGGGCTGCAGCCTCTCCGTTTCAGGCCCCGCCCAGCGTTCAGGGGGCTTTGGGTTGTACGGGTGAATCTCTGCCAACGTGCGATGTACGATCCCGCGCATAAAGCCTGATTTGATATAGCAGAGTGCCAAGAGTCTCTGAACCTTGAGCTGCTGTCCTGGGCTTCGGGCAGCTTGTGCTCCTAAGGAAAATCTGATTAGAAGTGTCAAGAGCCTCCCCTGCCAGCAAAGGCGTGTACACCAGCAGGTGTGAACCCGGGGGCAGGATGCAGGACTCTGGCCATCAAAAAACGTGGGCCTTGAGACCGCTTGAGCCTCTTAATCTGCGTGCTCTGGGGACAGGAGCAGATGAGGAGGAAGGAATGACTCGGATCTTGTAATCTAATGATAAAAGCACTCGCCTGAGGGAGAGGAGATCTGGATCCCGTTTGTTCTCCAGTGCATACTTCTATGAAATTGGAGCAGGGCTAAGAGAACCCAGGCCTCTTTCCAAAGGGTGCAGCGATGTTTGGTCAGTAGAGAGACTTTTTCTCCGGGCCAACAAATGCTTCGTTTTTCTGTCTGAAGTAGAAGCACTTCAACATTTTGGCTGGAAGCACCTTCCTGCAGAATGTCTTACGCCTGGCGGTGAAGGCCGTTATGAGGCAGAGGGGCTATCAGTTTGAGTCTTCATGATGTGGAAGAAAATTGGACTTGGCTCTCCTCCTTTTTGACTAAGCATTCTTGCATAAAAATATGTGTGTCCGTGGCCTTCCACCGGTTTGGGACTTGCAGTTTTTACCTGCTGCTTCACCTGGTTGGAGCTCACACTGCGTTTGCCTTCAGTATCACCCACTGGACTTGTACACACTGCCTGCAGCTGGACAGCATCAGGCAACGAGGATTACGGAGACCGTAAGGATTTGTTGCATTTGCTGCCAGGCAATGAAAGCCCGTTTCAAAGCTCTTGCGCTGCTGGGCCTGAAGTGGACGGCTGCTTTCCTGTCAGAGCAGATAGGTAGTGGGAATTCTGCTGGGCTGCGGTGCTCCTAGGGTCTGAGCAGGAGACGCTCACTGATGCCTGGTGATGAATGTAGGCTCCTAAGGGCCTTCACTGCTGGAGCCCAAGTCCTGGAGCTGCTGGTTTATATCAGTTTCTGGAGTAAATGCAGGCCCAGCCCTGGGAACTGACACGTTCCCCCTCCCAGCCAGCACCTTAGCAGAGAGCTCAGCCAGTCTCTCTACCTGCTCAGAGCAGAGCCAGAGCTCCTCTCACACTGAGCAAATAGCCCCGTGAGCTGTGGAGTCACTCAGGCCTGCTGCACACGTATTCCATACACATGCACCAAGCGGAGCTGTTAAGACTGGGCATGGGGTGTCCCAGAGCCTCTAGCGGGAGGGCGAACCCCGTAGCAAGAGAGGCAATCCCGCGGGGAGGAGCTGCTGTGGCCTGAGGAAGAGAAGGAGCTCAAGTCCCTGCCACCCCAGCCCATGCTCAAGGTGACCCTTGCCTCCAGCAAAGGCTCCAATCCCTCCTCCTGCAGTGAGCGAGGCCACAAGGCAGCAGCAGTGCAAGCCAGCTCTGAGCGTGGTTGGTGCTGGACAGGCGACGTGGGACAAGACTAAGGGAGAAGCCGGGCCAAGGTTAGCATTCCTGGCCATGTGGTTGAGCTGCGAGCCAAGCATCTCCCAGGGCTGTGACTTGGCCCGGCTCCCCCAGGAGCCCCAGGGAGAGGCAGGAGGCGAGCCCAGCCCTCCTGACTCATGGCCCTGCTCCACGGCGCCTGCCTCAGGCTGGCCTCTCTGTCCAGAAATGTGAAAGGAGGAAAAACAACCGAACCAACCACGGCATCGGTTGTGGGTGGCTTGGTAAAGCCACAGTGAAAATAACCTTTTCCGCCTCAGGCCGTGTCGCAGCGAGTGGCTGCGTGGGGAAAGCCTGTGCCCAGGGTGCAGCGCCCGCTGTGCTCTGGCCAAGCCGTGACCGTGGCCAGCGGGGCGGTGTCTCCCCCCTGCCCCCAACACCCACAGCTGTCTGGCCTGGGACTGACTAGAGATGGGGACAGGGGCTGTCCCAGCACAGCCTGTGAGGCAGCCGTCTGCCTTGCGGAGTGTTTGCCACTGCTACGAGAGTCCCACGGATGTTTCTCATCACCACACGGCAATGGCTGGGAGGGCTTTGCTGCTGAGCCTTAGCTCCAGGAGAACATCAGGCTGCCCTGGCCATCTGCGAGACTGTGGATCCCTGCTGCCGTGCAGCACACGAGGTTTGGCCCGAGGGGTGTCCTGTGTCACCTCAACCTCCCCCCTCCCTCGGTGTGCTGGTTTTGCTCCTCGGTAGCGATGCTCGCAGGGTTATAGGATGGTCTGTGCTTTTTTCCAGAGCCTTTCCTTGAAGTGCAGGTTTGGGAATGAAGCCTCATTGTCCCGTGGCCGAACATGTAGCCCGTGTGTTTTAATTGTCACACCTCCAGCATGCTGAGGTTTTACAAATAGTTGGACATCACAAGCACCTGACCACCAAGGTGACAGGTATGAGCAAAGTCATGTTTTGACATGACAAGGGCACCCGCCACGTCACAGGGTCGTAGAATCATTTTGGTTAGAAGAGACCTTTAAGGTCATCGAGTCCAGCCATTCACCCAGCACTGCCAGGCCACCACTAAGCCGTGTCCCTCAGCACCACATCTACACGGCTTTTAAATACCTCCAGGGACGGTGACTCCACCACTTCCCTGGGCAGCCTGCTCCAGGGCTTTACAACTCTTTCTGTGAAGAAAATTTTTCCTACTATCCAAACTAAATCTCCCTTGGTACAATTTGAGGCCGTTTCCTCTTGTCCTATCATCTATTACATGGGAGAAAAGACCAACCCCCCACCTCGCTGCAACCTCCTTTCAGGGAGCTGTCGAGAGGGAGAAGGTCTCCCCTGAGCCTCCTTCGCGACAGCACCATAGCCCAGACCCTCGTAGTTAAAAAACCAAAACCTGCTCAGCTCCCCAGTGCCGTTCTGTGGAGAGCTACCACTCTGTTAGTGAACGGAGGCATTTCTTCTGAGGACACAGAGAAGACGGGACCATGTCTCTGGGGCTGTGAAGCGCCTTCCCCAACTCCTATGAATAGAGCCCCTTTATTTCCAAATTGCTGGCTGTGCTGCCTCTCCCACCGCACGGCTTTGCCCTTCAGCTCACTGGCGGAGCAGCTGCTTGACGAGGGTTCGGAGCGGATTTAAAAATACCCGTGTTAAAGCGGGGCCCGTTGCATCTGTTCAGAGCTTTGCGCGAACACGCCGACAGGGCTGGCTTTGCAGCAGGCGGCACACCCAGGCACAGCCCTGCCCCGGCGCCTCACAGGGAGCCAACAAATCCGGCATTCGCTCGGGCAGATGGTCAGATGCCCAACGGGCCCTGTGTGCGTAGGACAAGCAGGAGCCTGCAGGGAGCAGATCTCAGGAACTCCCGTGGGGGAAGCGGAGAAAGGCACCTCCTCCCCGATTTAAAGCTGGGCGTGGGGGAAAAACGATATTCATAGATGGGCTCGCCTTGTGCCCCAAGGAGTGTCAAGGGCAGAGCCACAATTAGCTCATGGGATAGGGCAGGTTCTTCTCACCGTGGGCTGACAGCAATGGCTCATGCTGCCTGCCAGAGGCTCAAAGGAGGGCCAGGCTGGGGACAGGCCTGTGGCAGGCAAGAAAGCAGCATGTCCCAGGGGACGGCAGGAGAGACATCTGCTCATTCCAACAAAAGACCCAGCTCTCCCGCTAATAAACACCACTTCTAGCCATGCAGCTAAGCTCCTCTGCTTCCGCTGGGTTTTATTTTCTCCAGCTGAATCTGTCTTGCCCTGTGATGGGAATAAAAGCCTAACCGCAGGTGAATCTACTGGCATCTGGCATTCGTACCACTGCACATACACCTTTCAGGTATTTCTGAAAGGACGTTTTGGGTGGGGGGGAAATGCGTCCGTGCTGGAAGTTGTGTGACGTTCTAAGGCCTGGCTCTTGCTAAAGTTGCTGTTCAGATGCTTTGTGCTTCCCCAGGCTTCTTCAACCCCCTGCTTTTCCTCCAAGTTAGAAATTTAGCTGCCCTGGGGGAAAATGTACTGGCAAAGCAGAGAGGTGACCTCACCAGAGCCAAAGATAGCTGAGCAACGAAGGCGAAGGAGGAGAAAAAACTCGGGCAGCCTGCAAAGGCTTCGTTGCTGTAAAAGCACCTCCCCAGAGCCAGGGATTAACAAACTGCGGAAGGACCATCGACGTTCAAGCTGGAACAGACCCCATCCCTTCAGCAGCAGTGGGAGCGCACAGTGGTCCTGTAGCTTCAGGAGGACACGCCGTGCTGAGGCAGAGCCTGGCCCCTCAGGGAAACGGGGTGGAAAAGTTCAGGGATGAAGAACAGCTGATACTTGGAGTGTGGAAGATAAATGTCACACTGCCAAATGCCCCAGGGAAAGAGCTGTGGCCAGAGCTTCCCACCGCACGGCTGCTCCCGGCCCAAGCGCGGTTCAGCCTGTGCTGCCGGACTTGAGCAAAGGCCCTTTCCCTCCATGGCACTCATGGCAGTCTCATTTTCCTCCTCCTTCCTCAGTTTTGAGCTGGCGCTTAAAACGAGCAGCACCAGCGCACCAACCCCGCCTGCTCCATCATCATCATCATCATCATCATCATCAGCAGCAGCAGCAGCAGCAGCAGCAGCATCAGCAGCATTATTCTCCGGGTGCCCACTGCAATATTTCGGGTGAAGCCCATCGCTGCTGCCCTAGAGAGGAGCCGCAGGAGAAGGCAGGAGCCCTGCAGGGAGCCGGGCGGGAGGGTCCCTCTCGGCGGGGCCATTTCCCTGCGAGCAGCCCCCCGCGATGGCCGCGCTGCCGGAGCTGCTGCAGCTGAGGGGAAGCAGCCCCAGCCTGGAGCCAGGGAGCCGAGCTGGGCAGCCCTCCCTGCCTCGGCCTTGCTGAGCCGGGCACAGCAGCTCTTTGCCGCTTCTCTCCCTGAGAGAAATTGTAGGCAGGTGGGGGCCGGGCTCCTCTCCCAGGCAATTTGTGACAGGACCAGGGGGCACGGCCTGAAGCTGCACCAGGGGAGGTTCAGGTTGGATGTTCAGAAGCACTTCCTCACAGAAAGGGTGATAAAACACTGGAACGGACTGCCCAGGGAGGTGGTGGAGGCACCGTCCCTGGAGGTGTTTAAGGAAAGACTGGATGCTGCACTTAGTGGCATGGTTTAGCTGAGTGGTGGTGGTAGGTCATAGGCTGGGCTCAATGATCTCAGAGGTCTTTTCCCACCTCAATAATATCTGAAAATGCTTAAAACTAGATACTGCCTGTGTGTATGTGTGTGTGCTGCACACAAAACTGACCCTCAGCAGACAGCTACGCAGCCTGAGAAACAGCAGGGTCCCTGGGAAGATGGGCAAATGTTTGACAACAGTTCTCTGCAATTATCTTTCTGTGCAGAATGGAGTTCAGCTCTGCATACGCGGCACTGTGACCTTCTTCATTAGTGACACAGTGATCCAGATCTATTAGAAATCAGCACAGTCCATCTGCCGCCTTCGCCAGCGTTGCTTGCTGGAGCTAACAAAGCCAAGCAGATATTTGAAGGCTGGTTCGCAGGCAGAATGGCTGAAACAAAAAAATCTATTTAGAGGACCGCGAAGTTTTTCAGAGTAGTTCCGGGATTAAACGTGTCCCTGGGAAGCCTGTTCCATTGCCAGGCCAGCTGACTCTGTCCCACTGACTGCTCGATCTGTGTCTACAATGACAGAGCAGTTCTGAAAGGCACTTCTGAAAGGCACCTCCCATCTGTCCCTGCTTGCTGCACATGGCTTCAAGACGCGAGTCAGCGCTCTGCGTGGATTTCTTTCAGATGAAGTTAAACAGGAAAATCACAGAATCACAGAATGTCAGGGGTTGGAAGGGACCTCAAAAGATCATCTAGTCCAGCCCCCCTGCCAGAGCAGGATCACCTAGATGAGGTCACGCACAAACCCATCCAGGTGGGTTTTGAATGTTTCCAGAGAAGGAGACTCCCCGACCTCTCCAGGCAGCCTGTTCCAGTGTCCTGTCACCCTCACCATGAAAAAGTTTTTCCCTGTATTTATACGAAACCTTCTATGCCCCAACTTGCATGAACTGTAGGCATAGCCCTAATGCACTCCGCTGCTAACAGGCTTTCAGTCCATGTGCCCAGGCTGACCTCTGATGGGTCAGGCCTTCAGCATCACCTGCTTCACTCTACAGACTTGCTCCCTTCAGCTGACCAGCATAGCTGTTAGCCCTGACCACAGCATCGATCCCCCTCTGCAGGGACTATGAATCAAGCCGCCTGTGCACGCTCGTACAGGTGATCCAGCACAGCAAACCAGGCTGTGCAGCAGACTCCGGTTTACTGCTGGATGGTCAGAGCTTCGCCCACTTCCATCCTTTCTAACCAAGAAGCAGGCTGTGGTGGCAGCAGCTCACGCAGTGCTCCCTCAGGCGGTTCTTAACTCTCAGAGGAATTAATGCTCACTAAATGCTCCTCGCAGGATGGAGGGAGGGGATCCCAGCCCTTCCCCCAGGCTGGCAGGAAGCACAGTCTCATGTTGGGACAAACTCTTCAGGCAGAGCAGAGGGAGGCAACTCAAAGCAGCCAACAGCAAGGACAGCACCGTGCCGGTAAAGGGCGTGAGCATTTTGAGAACCCAAAGCACTTAGAAATATACTTCGCTACTTACTGTCAGATTAATTTATTAGCAGAAAACATGTTTTGCTGCAAGGCAGACAATTAACAGAGAATTTCTGTAATTCTCAGTCAAGAGGCCATGTTATCTATGCTAACATCTGCAGTTAAAGTGACTGCACTGAAATGAATGGAAGAGACCCAAAAGGCATATGCAAATTTCATACAATATATAAAATATGTAACTTTTACATTTCTTAATTTTAAATACATTGTCATTTTTTTGTAAGAAACCAGCATCCTAGACTTCGTTTGCAAAATAAGCACTGCAGATGACCAATCTTCTGTGGCCATCCCTGGTAAGCAGGTGACATGAACAGCAGCGCCTACAGAGCCTGTGGTTTAAGAGAGAAACCCCATTCCCGTTGCTCCTGTTGGCCAGGATAAAGACCCTCGTTTGTAATCCCGGCAAGAATTAAAGAAGGAGGGTTATACTGAAAACCAGAAATCTGAGAGCCTCTGGAGGAATCTGTAGAAATACAGCATGACGGAAACAACGCCAGTCTTCTAAGCCTTCAGCCTTACAAGCAATTCTGAGTTTCACAGAAAGTTTTGTACAAAAAACCCCTGGTTTTAAAAAATGATAAAAAGTAAAGGCAGGATCTGAACTCCTCATGAAGTATTGGTCACCAGCAGCATTCACTGCAGTGTAGCTATTTCATCTGTATGGTAATATGACTTGTATCTTGATTTACTTCTCTGTGTACCCTCGACACCTAAGATGTTTCAAGGACTTTCCAATTTCAGCTGTTCCTAAAAAGACAGACTTCTTTACTGATTTCGATACCAGCTGACTGATCAGTATAAAACTTGAAGGGGCCATAAAACTGCCCTTTTTTTTTTGACTTGCTTCTGCTTCAAGTGGAAGAGCATTGCCGATGGATTATAGAAACAAGCAGGTTTCAATGGATGAGGCGGGGCAGACTCTTTACTCTAATCTGGACAGTGTTCTTCTGAGCTGTAGAGAAAGCCAGGAGCAATTATTCTAACATAAGATGCTTACAAGAAGCGATGGGAAATATGCCAAAGTAAAATATTTATGATTTAAAAACAGATTATAATCTTGTTTATGAAACATCAACATTTGACTTCAACTTCATATGAAAGTTACAAACAATGGAATTATATAATCCTAAGTGAGAGGAAAAAACCTGTCTTGAGTTTTGTCCAGTATCCAGACCACTAACATAACCCCCAGGCCCTGGACTCTGAATCTGACAGAGGAGGCACAGAGCTCTTTGCAGCAGGATCTGCTGGTCCTAAATTCAGGACCTGGGTTTCTCCATGCTAGATTACACGACCTGGTGAAGTGGCAGCTCAGCAATATCCTCACGAGCTGCTGTGACAAAGCGCTCTTCTGTGGTGTGATGAAAAATATGGATTTCACCATCTTTCCTTTAGTTGACAAACAGGGTCAGATTCTTCTCCTTCACTCAGTACCTGCTCCTGGAAAATGAAGCTGTACGCACCCTGCTTAGCAAGCCGGCAGTGGTGCAGGTCAGCCAGCTGCCTGAGGAAATTTCTGCTGCTAACTCAGTAGCAGCCCTAGAGTAGCCTTCAGTCTAACCAGGCGCAGAGAAACAGCAGCGTCTCCAGCTCCAGTGAGAGTCAGTTCTCACGGTGGTGAGAGGATATAAGCACTCCCCAGTTCTAAAGTCCAGGTACTCAAGAATGAGGTTATACTAAGAGCCATGGGGATTCTGGTCTCCTTGCTGCAGCTCCAAGCATCGAGAATTGTACCTTACGTTACAGGACTGGTAGCCAAACTGGGTGAGAACAGAGTCCATATAATCAATACCACGTTAAGGATGCTTTGCACTCTATCCAATCACACCTTTCCTATCTAGTTCCAACCTTTTCCAAAGCCTAAAATAAACAAACAGAGCCTACAGCGGCCTCTTCAGACATGATTCCCCTTCCAGGATTTGTAGGAGGGCAGCACACAAAAGATGAGTGAAAGAGCTGGGAAAAAGCCATTTATACATCCTACCAGCAGCAGCAGAAAAAGCTTTAAAGTGTTTCCACTTCAGAGTTCAGCAGAGGAGTGAACTGAAAGTGTTGGAATGTCTGCTAAAACAAACAGCTAGAGATCATATTCACAGCAGCAAACAGGCGGGAGTAAGGAAAGTGACCTCTGAAAAGATGCTGGGTACAACTCTCTGTTCTGGTTACCCGTTATCTACCCAGCACCCCCTCAAAACCAGCAACATTAGACTGGAGTTTTGCCGCCTGTTCTGCTGTCACCCTTGCTCCATGTGCAGTCATCCAAGAGATTGGCACCTGAGAAGATTCAGGCTGTTCCACTGTTACGGGTCATCCTATCTAAGAAACAACAGGATGTCTGGCACTTTATTAGCTTCTGTAGTCCTAGAAGCCTGTTGGTGAAGACTAACAACACCTAAACACAAGCGATCTTCACATAGTATGCAGGGGCCAGATTGATGCATACAACCAAATTCTTTTAGGTGCGCTTCAGAAGCTGAGAACAACCAAAGCTAATCTTTGCCTACTTTAATTCAGATGGGCTGCACTGGAGGATGCACACAGAGCAGCAACGCAAGCATCACAGAACGAAAGAGCTCTGCTGCTAGGGTAGTTGGAAGAGGTTATCTATGAAAGACAAGCTTGATCTCCAAATCACTTACCCAGCAATGACTGCCATCCCAATGGCCTTCTCTCCTTTATACAAGCAGACTGAGAAGCAAAAGCCACTCTAAGGAACAGGAATAATCACTAGCGATTATTTATCTACCTTTTCCTAGAAGATTCCCTTGACAATTGTACCTGAAAAACTAAGGCTTATTTCTGCATTCTGCTATCCGAGAACTTAGAAATCCATTCCCTCAGTCCACACACCACGCAAAAGAGATACCATTTTATTATTATTCTGACCTACCAGCAATAAATGTCCAGGTTGTTTTTTAAAATATGTTAACTTTCACAGAAAATACCAGCAGCATTTTTTCCCCCAGGAACTTCTAAATTAAAAAGACCTTCAGGTAATTCTGTAAAACATTTAAGACATCATAAATAAACTTACTCTAAAAATCACTTTCCAGACAATAAATAAAACTCTCCCTCATTTGAAAGTGCAAACAGGCTGCGTTATAAAAAGTACAGAGCAAGACTGCAGAGGTGCTTCATTATTCAGCAGTGACCAAGACACAGTTTCTTGTTTTGGTGCTGCTGGTCATCTAGGGATTTTGTTTTCTGGACTCCATCTAAAGAAAAAAATACATGTGAAACATGAATACAATAGTAAGAATAGTCTAAATACTCAACACATACAGGCACGCTGGAGTAGCGCTGAGTGGGGGAGCTTGTCTTCCTCCTCACATAGAGGAGCGTGCAATGATCATAGTAAAAGAAACATACTAAGGAAAAATAGCAAACTCAAACCAGTTCCGTGTTGAAAATGCAAGCGTACCATCTTGAAGAAAACGGTTAGAAAAATGAGCCCTGTTCACAGTTTTCAAAGTAACCCTGGATGAATCTTTCTCCAGCTGGCTCTAAAAACCATTAGCAGAGAGAGGGACAAGCAAGCCCTAACATTCTGCAATGACTACTAATGCCATAAACACTACTTCGAGATCTTCCCTCTACCCTTTCCCCTCAACTCGTAAGGAAATCGCTAACAAAGAAACCTCCCCACTAACCTAGTTCACTATGTTAGGGATTATCTCATAGTACATGGCTATTCACATGCTAGGCAAAACACCTTTGGTCTTTTTGATGCTCCTAGCATGGTGCTCAGTACTTTGAGTAACTGCCAGCTCCCTATCTTTATGCTCCAGATCTTCACGCTTGAGGCACAGAAATTATTTAGCTTCTTTTTTTGACATTATTTTCCTGTCTGGATGAGAAACATTTTAAGGACTGACAGCTGACAGTAGATGCCAAAAGGCTTCAACGTAAGACTCTTCTAAACTCCGTTTTCAGAAGATGACAGCTCCCTTGCTACAGGAGTGCAGGTCAAGAAGTATTTTGTGGCCTTTATATTCTACATGAGTATATATACGGACAAAGATAAATGTTGATTAAAAAGTGCTGGCATAGATTCTACTTCAAAAAATCAGCACTGAAATGTTCTGCAGAACATATTTCAATGATTTGTAGGAATCCCATTTCTCTTGAAAAAAAAAGGTCACTTTTAGAGAACACAATGTAATGAATCTTTATGGAACAAAGTTTAAAACACGACAAAGTAGTCTGAAATAATCTATGTGCAAACCAGAATATTGTTGACCTTGAAAACACCATTACTAGATTTCACGACGTGCCAAGCATTTATTAAAACAAGCTTATGTTTCTGACTTACCATGAGTTCATCTATTCAAAAAGCTCAGAGAAGTTTTCATAGCAAAATTTAACTAATAGCAAAATTGAACTAATTGAAATCTAGATTAATTAAGACTAATCAGTCCCAGAGGCATTCTGGTTTGTTTAAAACACGATCTCACTTATTGACTTCAGTCATAAGAAGAATTAATGAGAAAAATACTTACTTTCCCTGGCTGTGGGGTCATGAAATTCAAGGGCATTACTGTGCAATGGATTTAGTTGCCACTGGTAAAAGAAGAAGAAAAAGTTTACTTATTCTGGAAGACAGAACAAAGAGCAAAGGGAGAAAGAAGAAGCACCCTACAGTCCTTCCCTGTGAGGCATGACTAGGGGTGAGGTGGGAAACGAAGGACTCCGCCTCTAACACACACTTGTTTTGAGGATGTAAAGCTTTTAAGGGCTACGTGGCCATTTACTCCCTCAAGAAGGGGAAATGAGCCCTCTCAAACTGACAGTCAGTGCTGCACTTTGCCATGGTGAGCACCTTGAGTGCAGGTGCGCTTGGCCACCTTCAAAACTCCCCACGGTTCTTTCAGGAGCTGCTGGAAGTGCCTACAAAACCACAGAGTGATCCCCCACATCAGCTGCCACGCAGTGACAGAGCGGCTGGGAGCGAACTTCAGAGTGTGAAGACACCACGTCAAACAACGGCAATGAGTTAGAGAGAAATCTGCAAAGAAATTACAGAAAACAGACACGCTTGGCCCCACCATGTGGCATATGGCACAGCACTTCTTCCCAGCGGCCTAAAAGAGCAACCTCTCAATTCCACCTACTTGACTAAGCAGCACAAGCAAACGCTCCTCTATGCTGGCTGCAGATGACTGCTCACTCCACCCTCCCCACAATGCTGCCCAGAGTTTTTTGGAATATAATATAGTTAGACACTTACTGTAAATTTGCTTACACCCTCAAGTTCACCAAACTTCATATAGGATATGTCTGCTTTCTTTTTTCCAGCATCGACATCTCCTGCATAGATCTGCTTGATACCAGCCCCTTTGATTAAAGGGACACATTCGTCACACGGACATTTCGTCACAAATATCATGCTTCTCTCATCGGGCTTTATTTCTCGACACCTACAAGCAGTCAGAAAAGAGAATTTCAGAGTTTATAATGTGATAGTTTTGAATGGTGGCAAACTCTGATATCTCACAAGAGCAAGACAAAGAAGTGTGTTATCTACTCTCAGAAGCGACTTATTCCTACTCAAGTGCACAAGTACACAGTGACATCTGATTGGGTTTTACTATCTGAACAAAATGCCGATGTCGCCTCTCCACACTTGGAGGCTGTTGGAAGCCTCAACAATCGCCACACTTCCGTATTTCAGGCCATAGCATGGTCCCAGCAGGAAGCAGAAGCAGTGGCTTGTATCTGAAGGGTAGGTGTCATGCACTGGGGTAAATAAATATCCTTTAAAAAACAAGTTCCCTTCAGAAGCCTGAAGTAACCCTTGGAGCTTACTGTGTCCGTGCGCATTCAAGTTCTGCATCACAGGCATGAACAAGACCATCACCGCAATCCACATTTCATCACAGTGACATCATGCATTTGTCACACAATTGTTTATGAACTCTCTCGTTCTTTTCTGTGGTAAAAATAAACCCATTTACCTGAATGTCAAGGCGTTCTGCTCCGCGTGTATAATGTATCTGAACTTCCTGATTTCCCGATCCTTTTGTTTATCATCCATGTGTGGAAAATCAGCATATTCAGATCCAACAGGAAAGGCGTTGTAACCACAGCCTACAAAATACATTGCTCCTGTTCCATCACAGCTTCTCTGCAATAGTAAGCAGAGCATCAAACTTGGAGACATTTAAACTGAGTACTGAGTCAAAGTGTTATGCAGTGTATACACATCCACATTGGCGGTTCATGCCAAGTTACAGCAGTTGAGAGAGAACTCAGCTCTCGCTAACTGCTTCATATCTGTAAGGAGCTTTCCCCTCAAGCTCCATAGGAGCCGCATGGGGGGGAAACCTTAACATCGCAGATGACACACTGCACCAAGCTTTAGAGGCTGTCCTTTTAGCAAGGTAACACCAATAGCAGGAACGAAGGGAGGATTTAGTCCTCGAGCCTTTCTGCATCGTACAAAATTAAAGCCAGCTGGAGTTGGTCCCTGATGTGCCAGAGACTGTTTCACTTGTCTCTCAACAGACCCAGTGTCCAGCAAGCTGACCAAGTAGCAACCTGCGATTGAGATCAGAACAAGAAACAAACCAGCAGTAAGCAGCTGATGACTGAAGTGCTGAAAACAAATGAAGAGTATGTTGCAGCTGCATGAAGAGTGAGCTTTCTTGGGATTGGTAACATGTACAATCAGAGACGTAGAAATTAAAAACGTTATGTTTGGATAGGAAAAAGCGCAGTAAGAACATCTGTAGAAAAACATCACTTCAACCCCAAAAGGAATGTGCCAAAGCCAGTACAGCATTTCAGCTGCAACAAAAACCCTCAAGAGATTGTCAGGCTATGATTGCAATGAGACTTCTCTCCAAAAAAGCTGCGAAGAGGGATCACGCGGTGTAGGCACTTGCTGCCTGATCAGTAGCTGTGGCCAAACTCTGCAGCCAGGACACTTGGGATCACTGACCATGACTTTGGGAAGCAGGCACGCTGCAAAGCCGGGCAGAGACACTGTGGTAGTTACTAAACTCATTTATACCTCCCTTTCATCTTGACAGCAAAACCATGAACGAGTCATTAACGCAGTTACCACAGAATGAGAAGTGCAAGCTTTCTGCGCATCTGTATGAAAAATGCACGTGCATAAACTTAAAGCAAAATAACGAGCTCAAAGCAGATGCAAGTGTATGAATTGTGAGTGCAAGAAAAAGGAACTTTTTCAATACTTACTGATTTTTCTTCTGCCCAAATAATAGCTCCAACTCCTGTTTTATGATCCTCTAAAAAACATAACATTTTAGCAGTGAATAACAGATAAAACACTTTGGAATTACCTAGACATTAACATATGACACCCTAGAGTAAAGAATAACATTCGTTGCTGCTTCATGGACAGAAGAAATGCAGAAAGATTAAGAGCTTTGAAGTCATAGAACAGAATCAAAGGATCATAGAATCATTAAGGTTGCAAAAGATCTCCAAGATCATAAAGTGAAACCTCCAACCCAACACCTCCATGACCGCTAGACCATGTCCCGAAGTGCCACATCTACTTGTTTTTCGAACACCTGCAGGGACAGTGACTCCACCACTTCCCTGGGCAGAAGTCATAGGAGTCTACTGCAGAAGCTGGGTGTGCTTTTAACTGCAAGGCCAGTCATTCTAAGACTTTGCTACATACATTTGTTCAAAAGCGCGAAGAAGCAGCCAATACATGTAGCAGGCAAGAAAATGCGTGCCAAGAATATATAAGGATAGATTCACTGATGTGAGATGGCAAACTCATAAAAACTTTCTCATTGTTTGCTACTTAATTATTTTCTGCCATTCCTTAAGTTTATGGTTCTGTGGTCTAAAGTTCAAAATTAGTTGTGTTTTATACCTAATGCAGAGACAAAATGTTATCAATTGGATTTTTGGGGGTGTTTCCTATCACCACCACAGGAAAACTGGAACAGAACTTTCATTATGTGCCTTCAAAGATTTTTATGGAACTTGGAAATCTTCCCCAGTAGCTATTAATGAGGGTCTTCACCAGTTAAAACAAAGCGTATCAAGGAGAAAAAAGAATGTTTCAGGCTTCCAGTGAATAATATTGTAGAAGACTCTGCTTCAATTAACCATTTCCATCGTCCTTAATCTCACTACCTTATACAATTAGTCAAAGAGGGTCCTTCCTGCCAAAGGTATGTTTTATGAGGGCTGACTTTATTTATATTCCATATATTTATTAGTCACTGATGTATACTAAGCCAGCATAGAAAACATCCCAAGATGTTAAAGCTGTCCCTGCTCACTGCAGGGGGGCTGGACCTGATGATCTTTAAGGGTCCCTTCCAACCCAAACCATTTTACAATTCTATGACCTTTCTGCCCTTAATGTAAAGTATCGTAATGTAAAGTATCTTAATATCTTTGTGTGCGCACTGTTATTTATTTTGATTTCATTACAGGACTAAAGTGGAGTAAGAGTTTGTTCACAAAACCAGACCTGAGTCCAGGTGGAACAGCACAGATAAAACTGAATTTTGCTGCCCCAAGAATGACTGCTCAAGCTTGGTCATTCTTTTTTGCTCTGTACAACAGTAGTTGCATGAAACAAGTCACAACTGGTTCCATTAAACTTATGAATTACTTCTAAAAACACAATTTCCTCTGCAACTTGTAGAGGGTACCCAGAAAAAAAAAAAGGCAACGTTCGAAAATACTAAGATTCACCTTTACAAATAACTAAGTCTGAATAAGTCAAAAGGCACATTCACCACCTGACTTGACGGGTTGGTTTTGTGCGTGCGTGTTGGGGGATTAGTTTTGGTTTAAGCTTTAAATATGTATTATTTATCTGTTTACAAGGGTTTAAAAAAAGCAACTATCCTATGTAGATGGAAAAAAAAAAATCACTCGGGAGTACCACCAAGTTTGAAGACTTCGTATTCTGTTCTCTGGAAGAACTTACAAGTTTAGTGCATTGCTATCCAGACAGAATAAAGTAGCTAACAGAGGTCACCTGTATCAAAAGATGGTCGGTAACTACCCTTCCACCCTGAAACCCTGTACACTGAAACTCCAGCGTCTTTCCAAAGAACCCCCCCATGCAGTATACATTCACTCTCACTAATAAGATTGGAATGAGTAAACTGTATCACTGTACTTAATGCCCTACTGGAAGGATATTATTTCACGGCTCTTTTCGAAAGAAGTGCACATAATACGCTTAAAATATTGGCACTTATTTAATAACAGAAATATCTTGTGAAACCTCCGTAAAAAATGCTTCAGAGCAGCTTGAAGAATTTAAATGTCATTCTATTCTGTTTTCAGACGGTTGTTGGACATGTTGCCAGGGCAGGCTTTGTTGGCACTGCACGTGAAATACCTGCCCTGGTTTTCTCTTCGAAAGCTCAGGGTTTTCACACACAATACTATGTACCCTGTGGACTTTTTACTACCGCTGCTGCTGTTTCACAGATGTAAGAGAGGAATTCAGCAGAGAGCTCCAGGAAGCATTTGGAAGAAGTAAAGCCTGAAACCAGGAATTTAACTCTCTGCTCATGAAGCTCATTCTTCTTCCACGACTGTAACAACTCACCTGTCCGGTACGCAAGTAGCCTGGCTTGTATCATGCAGTGCCTTGCAATTTCTTGGGGCAAACCCTGATGGTCCGTTTCGTTTGTTCGCCACAATTCACTGTTGTAAAATCCAAAGCATCCAAAGGCAGGGATGCTGGCAGCCACTGTCGCCAGCACCAACACAAGATCCTTCATATTTTGCCTAAGGTCGCTGAAGTAGGGATTTTCACAGAGGTTCTCCAGTCCTATTGTCATCAATATTTGCTTGTGTGTTTCCTCATTTGAAATTAGGAATAAACTCTCATACTCTTTTATTCTCTCCTGTCTACACGCAGTATAAAAGTCAGTATTTGAGTCAGGCTGAGATTTTGCTATTTTTTGAACGAAATCGAACTTGGTGGAAGTTTCTTCAATGAATTGCACCATATAGCACGTCAAGGGTTGAAGCAGCACACACACACGAGCCCGACTATTTGACTTCAGTCTTTCTACTGCTTTGGCATCTAGTTTGGCATCATCAGTGGTCATGGGATTGGATGCCTCATTCTGCAAGCTGATTTCAGGATCTGCAGGCCAGTAAGAAATCCTGTTCACCCCAGCTGGAAGAGAAGATAATGCAGCAAAAGGAACTATGTGAGTACAGTGGAACATAGACCTCATGTTCAACAGGCTATTGCTTAACTCTGGTTTTACTCCCTCAAGGCCCTGAGTGCTGCTTAAGGGATGTCTGGACAACAAAAATGCTAGCAGAGAGGAGTATGAAGAGTTTATTAGATTTGATAATCAGACTATAGACAAAAATTGGAGTTTCCTGAATTCCAAGATCTTTGTGGCAGCCTGATTTTGCATCTTACCTACAAGAGCTACATTAACACCGCACGTGCAAAACGTTAGCACCAGCAGAAGTTGCTGGTAAGATTAAAAGCCAATATTCGCAGAAGGGCTGTACCAGCAGATCCTGTTTCAGGAGGGGAATAATCTGACTTGTCTTCAACTCACCGGGGAAAAAGGAAACCCTAAACTACTCTCTGTGATTTCTGCATAAAAACCACCCTTGCTCTGGTGCCACTGATAAGCCATGGGAGGGCAAGCAAAAATGTAGCAATCTAGGTCTAGTCACAAGGTTCAGGCTTGCTCTGGCCAAGTGCAACAGGTATGTCAGAATCCTGGCAGTGCATCCCAACCAAGAGACAAGCACCTCCAATAAAAATGGTTAAAAGGTCGCACAGAGAAATGAGGTCTCAGTAGCAAATGCGAGTTTCTTTATCATCAGCTTTGCGGAGTGTACATTCAAGACCGTTTTCAGCCTTGTGCAAAATACCAGTGCAGGCTACACAAGCCAGGGATTGGGATTCCCAACTGGGACAGTCCAAAGAGAAAGAGGCTTTCTGATACCACCGATCATAAGCGTAACATTTACTCCTACTCTGCTACAGTCATTGCTTACCGTTTACAATCATTTTTAAACAAGTTGAACACGGCTTTCTGGAAAAATAAAGATCACAGTTTTTAAGTCTTGATCCGTGTTTAATGAGGGCAATCTGGCCAGCGTGCAAATCTGTACTGGAACAATGAAGACCGACAATCTTCATGTTTTTCACCACAACTAGACCACTCTTCTTTACCTACAGAAAAGTGGATGACTATTATTAATATTACTATTATCATTTAACTTTTTTGCAACATCAAGTCCATAGAGATCTCTTCCTTGGGTACCAGTAATCAGCCAGGATCAGAGCATATAGCTCTTCATTACAAATTGTGATAGAAATCATCAAACAATCTCTGTTAGACTTCCCCTAAGCAGGTTTTGGGGTTCTTTTGTGGTTTCTACATGTTAATACGGGAGTGCTGTGCCCCTGTCCAACCTCAAACACGGACTTGTCACAAATTCCTGATTTTTCTGATCACTGTTTTACCCATAACATAACCCAGGAGCAGCACTGAAAATTCTGTCAATTACAGCTGAAAACCTCCCCGAATCATCCAGCATCTGGAAACACTCATTAATTTAATTTCTGTCTTAAGCTTGGCCATCATGGGAGTCAATAGCTTCACTAGCTTTATTTCTGTCTCTTTGTTTATAGAAATGAATCCTGGTTCTAAAGAACGGGGACAGTCTGCATACCACACCGGTAAGAGCTGCTACATCCGGATTCCCATGTATTGTGAGGAAACTGAACACAGGCTGGTTTGACGAAGCTGGTGAAACAGATCTCATTATGTATTCCAGCTGCCACCAGGACACTGTTACCTTAGATCTGTACACTATTCCATTTCTTTGTGGTTACAGAAATGAGGCTGTACTAAAGCTCTACGTATAACCCAAGTGCTTCTCCTAACCAAATTACTAAATTTGAAACTGCTTCTGAAGTCTGTATGGTGCCGCTCAGTTATCCCTCTTTCTGATCTAGTCTGAGACATACCAAGCTCTGAAAATTAGGCCCAGCTTTCACTCAAATTATTTTCCTATCTTTTCTTGTCCTGGCTGATACCTGTGCTATGGATCCCACTCAGCACATGGGTATGCTCTGCACAAAGTAGTAATCATCTTAAAGAGCACAGTAAGAACTCTGATCACAAAAGGAAACACCCTGTTCCAGGACACTCTGAAAATGCCCCTCTACTCTGAAGTGTAACTGGCAGCTATTGAGAAGACCCGTTCTCGAGGACGGTTTCTTTTCATTGCCACTAAGGTAACTCTTGATCAGCAAATGTTAAGTAGCTCTGTGCACCTCCACTGCATAAGAGATCTCTTCTACAATCACGAACATTGACATTTTGAAGAATATCTCTACACCATCAACCCTCCTGATTTTAAAGTTATCATTAATATATATTAAGAAGTGCACAGCATACACAGTGCCTTGTTATGATCTTCAAAATACCCAGCAGCATTTTCTACTGCATGCTTCACCTGTCAGAGGTATACCTTGGGGTATACCTTGCCTTCCAAAGTTTTTCAGAACCAGCATGCTATTTAACCATTTTGCTATTTTTTTCCCACCAGCGGATCTTTTTCTACTTCTAAGAAATATTTGAAAAACATTCATCAGCCTTTTTTTTTCCCCCCCTCTGGACTACCTGTCGTGTAAAAAGCAGTTAGGTTAAATTCATTGCAGGAGGTATTAGCATCTGTTCAGAAAGACCAATTAATAGTAAACGTAGACATTTTACCTGCGATTTTTTCTGTTGCTCAGCTGAGGGAAAAAGCTCCATCCAGAGACTGAACAAAGTAAAAAGATTGACCTTAGAAAGTCTTGGCATTTGACCTGTCACGAGAAGAAAAAAATGGAAATATTTCTTAAAGAATATTTATAAACAAGCACCACATTCTGGAACAGTATTTTCCAAGTCTTCTACGCCACAGCTGCTACAGAAGATGGTTCATCAACCATTTCTGCTATTACAGCAGCTAAATCCACACTGTCCTCTTTAGGGCAATAGTTGCCAACTCTGAATGCTGAAGTCTGGATGCAGAGATCAGATTTGAGTAAGAAAAGGAAGTGGTGATTCTT
>WEIS01011376.1:290-12895 GCA_013389965.1 Todus mexicanus
AATAACAATCTCCAGACTTGGTGAATACACAAGAAGCTGTTTCACTACCTGCATTATAAAAGCACGAATTAAGTTAAAATTATTATTTTTGTATTGCTTGTATTCATTTGCTTACTGGTTCTTAAGCCTCTTTCCTTTGAGATTTTATCAGCAACAGCCACAAAGCTGGTTTTGCATAGGTCTTATAATCCCTTGCTCCTTTCGTCCTCCCTCACATGGCTGTTGGGATTTATAACTGTGTCCAGAAAGGGTTTTAACTAGAACTTCTATGTTTCAGACACTTTGGGCTGAGCTTAGACTCGTCATTCTTTTCTAATTGGTGGAAGAGTTACTCACTGGTAATTTACTGATTATTTTAAGAAAATTGCAATTCTGTTGATAGTCTCTATAGAGTAAATGGAGTCGAGCCTTGCCTTTATTTTTTAATAGATGATAAACACACACAAGAGGTTAGGCCCTGTGATGCGTAAGGAATTCATCTGATTCTGCTTCATATGCTCTTACTTGAAATCATCATCTTCCCTACAGCAATTATGTGCAATGTAATAGCTATAGGACTATGTCTGCACATGTGGGAATAGATAACAGGAGGAGAAAAATTCCTAAGCACCTAAAGGCTGTTCCCATGGTATTACGCTCAGAGAGCAGAAAGAAGGACTGAAAAACCCCATCTGATACCTTTAGTAAGCGAGATTTATGTCAACAAACTAGTAGTTATATTGTCCATTAAACCAATAGGAAATTCATATATAAATACATCAGATTGTTAGATTATCAACTGACATGATCTGGCAGTACTCTTCTGAATTCAGGGGAGCTAAGCTAAGTTTATGGCAACCAAAACTTTGGCATATGTGTTTACAAGCCTTTCTGCATGAACAGAGCCCTTTTTGTACCCTTCATGCTGAACTCCTGGCACAGGAGCTAGCTATTACAGCTGTTCTTATTCAGAGGGGGATATATAATCGTTTGAGTAGGGCCCTCATAGAGGAGATCATAACACCTTTTAATTTCAACACTCCCACTGAAAGGTCTAGCTCCTACTAGAAACAGTTGATTGTAACATTGCTCTGCGTCCAAACGTATTTCTGGATATAGCGGAGCTAAATTCTGCAGGTGGATGCATCTAGTTCTCCTAGGGTTCACAGAAAGTCCCACACGTGCATGGAGAACACAATGTGTCCTGAGGTGGCAAGCAAACAACCCTGCTTTCCCATCACAGATCATTTTCATAGGTCTGTTAGTCATCCGCCTTTGATTTGGATAACACAAATCAAGTGCATTCCAGTTAGAGGTTTTAAAAATACTGGTTTTATCTAAGAGGTCATTTTCAAAATACTCCAGGTCCAAAAGCAACAAAAAGGAAGGGAGTTTGCAGCACCACATGTTGAGGAAATTGTTTTTATAGTTTTTTTAAACATGATAGAAAACAGACCATTAAAATTTAACCTTTTCTTCTAACTTGTTAAACTAAGTAACACTGCATATTCCATAAATGCATAAATGCGAGTGGGAATAGACATAGTATGTCTACCTCCCAGTAAGATATCCTTAAGAAGTGGATGCAGATTTTTTGGGCTGTTCCTACTGATTCAATGAACTTAAAGGTCTTTTCCAACCTAAACGATTCTATGATCCTATCTCTTTTAAGTCAAAGCAGTGTTCGAAAGTCATGAAGAAGTGTATCAGACCTCTCAACAACTAAAAGCTATAAGCAGGGATGAGAAACAATGACACGCCTTGTTGCAACTGATCTCCTATTTGTATGCAATCAAAAATATGTCAGCAGGACTCCAAAGAAGGAAAAGGAATGTTAGTTAGAGAAATAATAAAGAGTTCTCTAGAATGCAAAAAAATCTGTCTTTGGTCTTTGTTGTTATAAGTGAACCTACTTGCTGGGATGCAGCAGGTGTATTTTTCAGCCTTAGCCCTTCCTTGAAAAGGGCAAATTCATTTCTAAATTAAATCTAGGTACAGAGACTTAGACTTTTCTATAATAGGAGTGTGTTACTGAAAGGAAGCTGTGTACTGCTCTTGCTGGTATCAGAATGCTCCTGCAAATAATTTGCTTATACATACAAGACCTGTTACAGCTTTTTCTGTCTGGTATTGCTGACTTATCAAAGCAGCTGGCATCCTCTGTCTTCACCTCTCTTTAATTGGTCTTTGCCGGTAAAATTTACCATGAGTAATATCACCACTGGAGATCTCAAACAGCTAGAATCATCTTCGCCATAGTCTTGGTCTTGGGAAATATAACCTCCGCACTTCCTCTTTTACAGAGTAGAGAACTGAAACCTTGAATTTAAACATACTGAGTAGCATCCAAAAAGTTTTTGGCTGAATGAGAAATTGACTCCAAGTCCTTGTATCTTGTGTCTTAGCCACAACACAGTACAACCACCCTTCACTGAATTATTTTAGTAGAAACTCTTAATTAGTATGAATAATGTTGTAGTAGATACCACAGTATATAGGCACTTATTTATTGCCAGAGAATAAATGATTCCTTTTCTCATTTCATCATCGTATCTCTTTTTCTACTGTCATTGCTCCTAAATTAGTGCTTCTACTTCTCCCTCCCTTGCTAAATAGAAATAAACTATGTAAAATACTGCATTATATTGTGCACAGCTATGGGGTTTAGACTATTTGGCTTTTTTGTGGGGTTTTTCTTTTTACTAGGAACATGTTATCTATTAAGAAAGGTTCAAACCTCCTTTCTGGACTCATGCAAAACTGCAGTTGAGATGAACTGGCACCATCATGAGTCATGATACAAGAATCCCAGCCTTTTCACCATCTACAGCTTAGTCTGGCAGTATGTCCTCCAAAGGCAACCCATGAAAGCTGAGGGTATCTCAGGCTGCCTGTTTGCTTGTTACTATGTTTAACCCTAAGGCTCCAGCTTGCCAGAAGCATTTTCCTGTCTTTAAGGTTCAGGACCAAAAATCCCAGTAGCATCACTTCACAGCCCTCTTGTGGGGATAGTTCATGAGACAGCCTAATGAACACCAGCACAGCGTGAATCACGCACAAGCTATGCAAAGTGATGAGACTGTTCCCTAAGTTACTTCAACTCCAGCAGACACTCTTCCATTCTTTTACTTTAATTGCTACTGATTAAAACCTCAGTTTACATTCCTGAATCAGACACTAGATCCACACCATGGGGAAGATAACATGACCTTAAGGCATCATCAGATAGGAGACAAAGATCTGGAAACAGCAGCAGAAATCAGAATTGAGAAAATGCGCATTTGAGCGCAACATCGCAGTACATGAAGGACAAGGCTGGAAAAATCAAGTCTTAATATAACCATGTGAGTTTATACCAGGTATGTTGTTCTAGAAGCTGCACAACATCTGCCCATTGAAAACCCAGCAGAGAGGTTTGCTCAAATATACCAAAAACAAGAGGAGTTTTATTACAGATAATGTACATAGATCAAGGGTTTGCCATTCTCTGCAGTCATACTTCAGGTATTTTAATAGATTTGCATATGATGAGGAAATTAATCCATTTTATCTTATTTCATATGTTCATAATAAAAACATTTTATTATATAAAGTAGAGGTATTGACACTGCAGGCATTGCTTTGTAAAGTATGCATTACTTGAATTCTTTCTTCAACTGTATCTTCCAGTGCTGTGTCCAGTGTGACTGTAAATATTCAAGTTTAGGAAATTAATATTTGTTACAAGCTTTTCCATTATTCAACCTAAGCTTCCATACCTTTGTTTGTATCCTATTAATCTTAGTGATCTCTCACATGAGCCTAAATATCCACAGATATGAAAGAGGAGGAAGAAGCATTTTGCTTTACATCTTAACAGCTACAGTTTAGAGCCAATATTGCAAATCCCCACAACACCGCCACCCCACCCCCCCTCCACCTCCCTCCCGCTAAGTTTCAGGGCTTTCTGAATGTGCCCATGCCCTTGGTCACAGAGCAGGCAGCACCATGACCATGAAAGGGAACACGCAAACAGAGTGCTTATCATTAGGTTCTTTTTTCCATGCTGACCACAAAATTGCACAAGGCCCTCTCTTAACCTATGCCTGTAGTTTGCAGTCTCTAAACTGTAATCAGCTGTAGGAGTATGAGTCAAGCTGACATCACTCAGATCTTGAAAGGTGTTGGCCTCAAAAGTCCCCAGCCTGCTCTTGCTTTCTGGGGCTCCGAAGGAGACCACCACTGTCTTGAATGTATTGAGGCATCTGGGAGCCCCTGTAACTTAAATTAGGTATTTCAGCTTTCCCTCAGTTCTAGAGAGATTTATGGGCATTATTTGACCCTTTGACTTCCTGTGTTCACCGAGAATTGAAATAGCCAAGCCTGACCTACTGGGTCAATGCAGAAAAATGATGAAGAGTGAAAGGGGATTTTTTTAACTGCTGCCGAAGAGGGTAACATCTTTCAGAAAGCTCAAAAACTTTCTGAAGCCCAAGTAGGTCGTAAGATAATGGGCCCCAGCCAGAATAGCTGTGTTTGGCTTGGAATAACAGCAAAATAAATCAGCGATGTTGTAGTATCGCTGTTGAACTCTGTCTGGAAAGCACACTATGCCTCAGGATACATGAGCACAATTAATTTTAACTGGAGATTGGACATAGCTCAATTAAAAACCACATGTGAGTTTAAACCCTGCACCACTTTTTAAGACTGGAGAACCTTGGATGTGGAACACAGAAGAAATTACTTGTAACTGAGAATAAAGCATACTTTGTAGAAAAAAAAAGCTGTTGACTAAAAGTGAGGAAATGGTGTAAAGTGGAAATATGCTTTTTCATCATAAAACTTCCCCTTTGTGAAAAAGAAAAAAAAATGTTGCTTGGCAGCATAGTTGGGGCAAGCTGTGCAGTGTGTGCTGTGGTTCCCTTTGTGTTTGCATTGCAGTTACAACACAGCAACGGGCAGGATGGAACAATGGAGGCTTTCAAAGACAACCTTTATCCTTGAGGACGGCTGGGGTTGCCATGTGGGCTATCTGCTCTCTCTGTTTGCTAGCACATTGGATTAGGTGTGTTATTCGGCTCCTGCTTCATGCTTAAAATGAAAGGTGAGATTACAGGAATTCTAGTCTGTCTTTTTGAAAAATAAAATATGGAAGTTTTAAGAAGGTTTTTTTCTTCTGTGATGGTAGGAAAAAAAGCTGCTCTAAATATATGGTACATATAGCCTTGAAATAATATTTTATTAATAGGATCATATTTGTTGTTTTAAAAGCATAGGGACAAAGATTAGAGGTTTTTAAAATAAAGGGAGGGTGTGATAAGAAATGCAGACATGATAATCTACATGCTGGTGAAAAGGAGAATCTACAAAGTAATATTTGCAAACAGCATTGCTGTAGGGGTTTTTTGTTTTGGTTTGGTTGTTGGATGTCTTTTCTTAATGTTACTACTACTCAACCTGAAAATACTTAAAACCAGGAAGTCAAAACCTGATGCTTTGGAGAGTAGTAATGTTCCTGCAGGTGTTATTGCAAAAACTTTTGACACAGTTTAAGTCACACAAAGAGATGGATATAAAAATGTCTTCTGGTGTGAAAGACTGGAGCAGAAGCATTTGAAAGTGTGATTGCCAATGTCGCTCATTGAGGAAAAAAAGGCAGGAAGGCCAGAGTGTGAGCAGGAGGGAACGGTTTTGCCTTTTCTCTGGTAAGGAGTGAGGGATGCCAAACCTCTAGTGAAAACTGTTACCAGGCAGGGTCAGGCAGCAAATGCTACCATGGCAAAAATGTATGAGGTGAGTAAGCAGTGAAAGTGAGAAAGGCCAAGCAAGCAGTGTGGAAAAGAAAGGAGAAATTTCAGAAGCTCCAAAATTTGCTTGGCAGAAAGCAAGACCATCTGGATTCTGGGTCAGAGGCACATTCAGAGCCTCCAGCAAGGAGAACTCATTTCATGAGACCTTCAGTGCAAACCCTGATAGGGCTGCACGTAACTCCCGAATTTGTATAAGAAACTGGAGTGGATATTGCCAATGTTTAAGGACTGGACATTGCTAAAGGGTTTTGTTTTGCAGGTTTCTGAGGTCTTGCACACTGAGCTGGGGGGAAGCCAGCACTGATCTGGCAGTTGCCTCTTGTACAGCCTGCGGGCCAGTAGCCTGACCAGTGCTTTGTCTTCTGAATGCACAGCACCATCCACCAAGTACTTTCTTTTCCGGATTGCATCAATTATTTTCTGTTTTCTGAAGAAAGGTGGACAGCTTAACCATTATCTGGGCTTAGGGCTGTAATTAAGGCATTGTGAGATAATTATGGCTAGTAAATAGGGTGCGATGAATTCTATAGTCTATAATATGTTCACCTATAAAAGAAGAGGTGTTTAGTTCACCTGAAAGATATGGACCTGTGTTTTACATGCAACCTCATGTTCTTCACATCTACTGCAGTGGCTACAGATGTAGATTTGTTAAATTGGCACTAAAAAAAACCCCAAAAAACAAAAAGAGAAAAAACATAAGAACCTCAGGTGGCCTGATCTACAGAGTTGTTTATACGTACATTTAAAACTGGACCTACTGTTGCCATTTTGTATATTTTTCAGTGGAAAAATGCTTTCAGATTCTACTGTTCTGACTCAGAGAGAAAAAAATAGCATACCCAGAACCCCCAAACTGATCCACTGCAGCACAGAACTGGAGCAGCTTTGGAGGAACATTCACCAGTCCACATCAAATTTCTCTGTGTGACTTCAACGACAGAGTGGCAGGCACGTGGTGGATGCTCTCTCGCTGCATACGCCTACTTTCTCCACAGGGCCAAAGAGCTGCCCAACTCATGGCAATCATTCCTGGCCCAACCCTGAGCTATGTGAGGCTCTACCCATCTCCATATGGTTGTAAATAGGTGTCTTTTTTCCCTGCACTGCCACGGAAAAAACAATGCTCTATCCAGATGCTGCACATCAGGCTAGCTCCCCTCCAGTTTCTGCTGTACCAGTGTAGAGCAGGACGTCACGCAACAGGGATGCCCACAAGGAGGCTTTACGGAGCAGATACAAGGACTGTGGGACGGAAGCTTTGGCAATAATTGTTTGAACAAGTTTGGGAGGGGCACAACATCGCAACCTGGGAGGGCTCTGAGCAGCACAGACGCAAACGGCTGCCTTCTGCCTATCCTGTGGGCACTTTCTCCTTGGAATATGCGCACTTAGCAGCATTGCTCAGTTGTGTTAACTGCAGTTGGCAAAAGCCTTGGAAAGTACATTGCTTTCAGGTTCTCCATTAAAGTCAGTAAACAGCAGTTAGTTGATTCCCAGGCAGGAAAGAAAACAAAGGTAGATAAGGTATAATAGCCCTGGACAATGTTCCCTGATCTCTCATCTGGTCATACCAGCCACCTGCAGCAGATCTGTATTTTGCTCTGTCACTGTTTCTGCTTGTGTAGTATGCTTGTAGGGTCTTGGCTAGAATTTTTTCTGCTGTAGACACGCAGCTAAAATCAATTAAAAATCAGCATAACATCTTAAGACAGAGGAATTTTTTAATAAAATTCTCATTAAACATTAAATTCTTGTTAAATGCTCATGAAGACACTTCCCAGCCTGCTAACAGCATCACTAGCAAGGGTTCTTTCCTTCACTCCAGGCGGTCGCCAGGATGTTTAGCTATGGCTGCAAGCAAAGCCCCAGCATGACCTGCTGCATTCACAAAAGAACAGAAAACAGCCCACAGTTTACACTGACTTGTGCTGTTGTCCTTTAAGCAGAGACATCTTTATTGGAGGAGAACAGGTTAATCTATACATTCCTGTCATTTAACAATAGCTTTTTCAGGGTAAAAAGAGGAAGGCAAGGAAGAAAAGAAAAGGAGGGTTTCTGTGAAGATCTTTCCATCATTTTTTTTTTTCTTTCTTGGCCATAACTATAACTCTTCTAGACTAAGAAAAATATGATTCTTCCCCCACCCTTTTCCAAGATAAATCAATCAGTGGTTTTTTTTCAGGGAGGTCTTTGTACAACAGGCTTGCTCAATACTGCACACATGCTATAAAGTACAAATCATTTGTGCTCTGGCTTAGCAGACAATCTCTGAAGGTGACATCTTACTGACAAAGTTGACCCAAAATAATCCATCAATCCCATCTCTGCTCCCACATCCAAGTCAGTTCCATCGCCATGTCAGGGTAACATATTGCTTACCTCCATAAACCCCAAAACCTATTCCCAGACATAGGACAGTCAGCACAGGGTGGAGGGGAGGGAGGTCCCAAAACAAAGAATGTTGCAAGTGTGGTTTAGGGATTTTCTTGCCAAAATAGAGAGAGATTCATCTGTTTGGGTCCTTCTTCATTACAACGGTAGCTGTGTTAATAAAATAGGGTCTGCAAGCTTCTCCTTGGTGAGAGGGGTTAAGGTTAAAACAGTGAAGGAAAGCCCCATGCTCATACATGCAGATTCACACACTGGTGTTCTGCAGCACCTCTGTATACTAAGAACATGGGCCCTGTAAGGGTTACCTACAAAATCAGGAATAGCTCACTGTCAGTGGTAAGAGGTTTCAGAGGCTCTCAGGATTGCTTTCCAACCTGCCGTTTCACTGGAAAGGGATCTGTCAGGAGATGCAGCCTAGCTCACTGAAACTTTGTTCACGTGCTAGATAACTTCTGAAGGGACAAGAGCCATGGCAAATGTCTTACACCTGTTTACTACTCTCTGAAGAGCTTGAATGAGAAGCATCTTCAATAATGCTATTCTAGTTGTTGGAATCCAGTATTTCCCCAAGCATACTTCCACTATAATGTCTGGGATGGTGGTTTATGTGAACACCCCAGCTCCAGCATTTATGTGTAAAGTTGCATTTAAAAGCCCTGCATGCTCATATTCCCTCTGGATGCCAGGTCGCTTACCTGTCACTGGCTTTCACCCATAGCTGAATTTAGCAGACCACCCCCATACTGCATCACTTGCTATTTCCTTCTTCCCGTTATGACTTTTTCAAACCTGTGAACCCTACCCTGTATAGCTCTGACCCTTGTAATCTGCAGGGAAGGAGATGCAACAGCCTTCTCACACCTAAGTCTTTGCATCTGACTCATAACTGCATCTGTTATAGAGATTTCATAATATAAAATCTGTTTGGAGTCTTTTTTTAAAAGCTTTTTATGAGACATCTGTCCTTATAAACACCTTTCCTCTCTAAGGGTTCTTGGGGGTACAGGAGGGGTAGTTCTTTGAAAACCAAGCTTGTAGTTTAATGCAATGATGTTGTAAAACCTCCAACTGTACAGACTTAAAACAACACACCTTGGATTTTCAAGTTCTGTAAAAGCTTTCTGTGACAGAAGCTATAATGTGGGTGTTTCTTCTTCAGTAATAAAGCAGCATGTGACTAAGACAGGTTAAAACCCCTTCATGTTCATTGGCCTTTGTTTTTTAAATGCTTAGTCTTAAATACAACTGGTTTTAGGGGCTCAGTAGCTTTGCTATCCTGTTCTTTCATTGACCCCACAGACAGGCATATTTGGGTACAGCACCTGTCCCTGTTACCACATACATTCTACGTTATGCAAGTATCACTATAGGCAGTTAGTTCTTCCACATGTCTGTTCAGAACAAACATTCCGCTTCTCTTGATATGTGTTCTTGCTTTTCTCTGCAAAACACAGGCGTGCTGCTTTCACAGCCACTCTGCTGCTGACAGTGCCTGCACTAGATAGAGAATTTGGGCAGGGCTTACCCATGGAGATACGAATGATTTTGCCATCCAGGAGTACTACAAAAAACTGAAAAAGTGTAAAAATAACTTGAGGCTTGGATATGAATATTATAATAAGTTTTGTGAAATCAAGTTTCCTAGGAATACTTCGACCTTTCTCAGAGGCAGAAACATGACTAAGCTGAGTTAGGATCTATAACAGGGACACCACACTGGGACAACAGAGATCTCAGTGTTCAAAAAGTGCAAATCTCTGCACCAGGGGTGGAATAACGCTGGACATCAGTTCCAGGTGGGATTGACCTGCTGAAAAGGGCCTGAGTCTTACTTACAGCAGAAACCAAGTGAAATTTGAACCAAAAGCACACTTAAATTGTGAATTGGGGCTAACATTGCATAATGGGTTATGTTAGGAGAAGCATGGCCTGCAGACCAAAGGAAGTTGTTACTCCGGTTTGGCAGGGAGTAATACTGCAGCAGAGTGCTGTGACTTGAACCCTCCCAGTTCAAGAAGAGGGATGCCCAGAAGCTAAAGAGGATCCAGCAGAGAGCTACCAATGTGGTGAGAAATGTAGAGCTCATAAACTGTAAGAAGAGGTTGAAGGACGTGGACTTATTTGGTCTGGTGAAGAGGAGGTAAAGCAGGGATGTATTTCCTATTCTGTGTACAGTGCAAATGGTGATATCTTCAGTGCAGCCAAAAGACAGTTCCTGACAGCAAATGACATTTCAGTAGTGCTCCAGTGTTTGCTCCCCTTTAGTACCATATAATTTCTTTGGAATTTTAAAAGCTTCTTAGCATAAAGCAAAAGAAAAACAACCAGTTTAGGTTCATGGGGATAGAAAGATAAATTCTTTGAGATAACTTTAGCTGAAGATCAGAAAATATTTTCCAGTTGAAAGCAATATCATCCACTAGTTGGGAATTCAACCTCCATGTGTCCCTGTCTAGCTACACGGAGACCAGAGCAACATTTGCTTCATGTAACATTAGCATTAGCCTGGTTTGGCCAATGACGCTAGAACAAGATATTTTGACTTAGTAGCATAAAGAAAATCTTTTTCTTATTCCCTACCACAAAGCTTAGCTTCACAATAAAGCAAATAGTTTTTCACAGGTTTTGAATGCTTCTGTACTTCTGTGTTATTGTTCTAATCAAGCCAACAGTTCTGCCTCTGTGAAATTTCGTACAATCCTTACCTGACAGGAAAAAATCACGTTGAGAAAAAAACAACACACTAATTTACAGACTTTTCTGAAGTGGATCTTAAAATCATCAATACAAAAGATCTTCCCCATACCTGTTTTCAGAATCTACTGTACTTTTGCTTGAGCTTTGATTTTTTGCAATGCCGACAACTTCCTTTGCTGTACTTTTATCCTTTTGTCCTCTGTTTTCAGTATAACTCTCACATTACAGCTGTAACTGCCACCATCAGTCAGACCAGGCCAGCTTTGGAAATTCCTTTAATCAGCTTACTAATTGGGAACTAATATGTGAGCCCTACATCAAGAGGCCATCCCATCTCTTAAAGGACTTTGAGTCTTACCTAGCCGATGAATGAGCAATGCAGTCAATTGTGAAAAAGGTCTCAGATGAGGAGTAAACCTAACCCTGTTTGTTAGCTGCTTTCAACAGCTGAAATCAATTATATAGCTTCCAGATGGATTCAAATCTTGGGCTCTCACTGAAAATGTTTGCATAATGTGGCATTTGTTAACACATTAATGTTAATTACCATGTACAGTAAGTAAAAATATTAGAGGTTACAATTATTTAAAGTGCTAGGACTTACATATAAATAGTCATTTTGGTTCATTATTTTCACTGGGTTTTGTGGGGTTTTTTTCTTGAAGATAGAGATTAAAATCAGGGAGGAAAGGGGAGAAGCATAATAATGTACTATAGAAATCTTAATTTGAAAATTTGTACCCTTTTTTTGGTAATTAATATGACAACTTAGAGATCAATATTATTCTGCTTCTGCTTTTTCAACAGCCATGTGTTAGAGATGCTGGCTCACCTGGGAACCTAGGTGTAAACAAGTAATGAGCTAAAGAAGTGCCCATGCAGATCAAACCTGTATTTTTAAACATATTTAGAAACCTAGCTCCTGCTTGGATAAGGAGAATCGGAAAAGACATGGGCCCATGGGTAGCAGTTCATAGGTGATTAAAGTTTGTACTGCGTCTGTTACTTAGTAAATGCTGCATAAAATGAAAGTAAGGAACATGTCATAGCTCAGAAGGGAACAGCCCAAAACTGTATGGAAGAACTTCATACTGAAATAATTTAGTTGTTACGCCTCCAAGGCAGAACACTACAGGAATCTGCTATTCCAACAGCAGCAATGAAGTTGGACGCAGTTTGTTCACAAGATAAATCCTGTATTCCTTTCTTAGTTGATGTAAAATTTAAGGAATATCTGCTAAAAAACCCATGTCTCAGCAATTGTGCTGTATTGACTATCCTCAGTTATAGTTCTGTGAAAATATATGAACTAGTCAGTAGGAATTACTAATAGAGGAGTTAGTTTTGTCCTTACACAACTGAGATGCATGCTACCCTGCAGAGCCCAAGGACATATTCCAGCTACAAGGTGAGTAAGCAGTTTAGGAAGTACCAAAGACCTTGACATATAGGAAAACATTTACCCTGGAGTCTTCCTTTCAAGATATATGAGGCCTGAAGAAGCCTAGTTGCCATGACAAGTCGCATATATAAAAAAAAAATGAATTCTTATTCCTAAAGCATGTAGGCACTTTAAGAAAAAAAATCACACAGTTGCATAACTAAGCCTCTGCGTATACAAAAGAACAGAGGAAATAACAACCTGGACACTGTGCTCAAACTTCATTCTCTGTATAAATGCTATGGTTCAGAATGTACTGCAGGAAAAGACCAACAAGTTTTACCTGTTCTTGAAGAGTATGC
>WEIS01011379.1:805-13014 GCA_013389965.1 Todus mexicanus
CAGGGTAGCTGTCAGAATCCTGCCTATTTCAGGTCCTGAAGCTTAGAGGCAGGACTTTTGATTTTTCAACAGCACCAGATGGAAAACAAACACTGGTTATATTCTGCCAACAGCATTTTTGTTCTGTTCTTGAAATTTTTCTTTTCTGTCACCACCTCTGTCTGGCCTAGACTTGTATGTCTTTTGGCAAGATAACTGAACGAATCAAGGGCCAACCATTTTCCCAACCAGCCATGAAGAGAAGTAAACAGAATCACATATAGTGCCTCCCATCACTGCTCCACAACATCCCAATGGCTAGAACTAGCTGAGGCCTGGGAAGAAAGACTCATGAACACAAGTCTTTTTGGTTCTCCCCTAACTCTTGGAATGTACCTGTCAATACGGCAACTGAATTCTGGCCCTAAGGACTCATACTGAAACCTTGATGTCACCCTACATGCTGTACTTGGGCTTCTAAAAATGGTTTCTTTCACTTATCACATGCACATCTCTCAGAGCAAGCAGCAAATGGACAGTTTCTTACTTTTGCTCACCAGGTAATGACAGACTTCATGAATCACTTCACTGACTGTCATTACACAGAAAGGCAAAGCTCAACAAAACTGAACATGAGACTGTCTGGCCTTATCAGAGTTACACTATTTAAATAATGAACAAAAAAAATAAATTCAAAGAATGCCTTTCAATTAAGTTTTTTGGTGTTGTGCACATTCTGAGGCTTAAGAAGTAAAACATGAAAAGCACTACACAAAACCTACACAGATTTCTAAAAGCTGCAGTTGAAGAATTATATTTAAATCTTTGCTTTTTCCCCAAGCCATAGACTATCACTTGCAATGACTCATCTTCTACTTAAAATTAAACAAACAAAACCCCAACAACTCAGTATTTTTAAAAAAAACATAATAAAAGATATTTAATTCTGCTGAAACAGCAAGTAAAAGATTCAATCTGTAAAAACACCTCCTAACTGTATATTGCTCACTTCCCCAAACACTTCGATTTCAAGCTAAATATGGTGCCAAACTCTCCTTCCTACAATTTTCTATTTCAGCCCAGGTGTGTTAATTCCTCATGAAGCTCTTCTTTTACCAGAATGGAACTACAGCTTGGTCCAGCCCCACCCCAGACTCAACTGCTATGACTTCAGGGGCTCTACCTTAGTCATTAAGTAATCAGAGGAAATAATTGCAAGTTCCTACCTCAAGGAATAGCATCATGAAGGACCTCAAGTGGAGCCAATTTCCACAGCTACAGCTGCAGAAGACTCACAGGTATGCAGCATATTGCTGGAGGCCGGCTGGATTTTAACCCATCTACCCGTACAAATGCTCATTTGGCTCCTTGCCCTGCTGTTGCACATGGCTCTACTCTTCAGACAAAAAAAGCAAATACATAACAACCATGGCTTAGCCATGCATTGGTTTATGCTAGACATCCTGGATGCTGTAAAATCTCAAGAGGACTGGCATTTTAAGCTTTGTAACAAGATCCTAGGTGCATTGACAATGAATAAAGATTAGGCTTGTCTGCTTTTCACCACTGTCCCTGTGCCTTTATTGCCATCATGTGGCAGAAGTAGCAAGGTCTGCAAGGCTATAGCTATGAGCAAACAGATTTTATCCAAGCTATTTATAAGTGCTTCAAGCAAAGCTCCAAATAGCTCCTTTGTAGATATGGACACATGTATATTATATACATTCATTTAGAAACCACAGCTCCTGATCGGTTTAATTACAATCCCCATCAATTCTAAAAAGCCACCTCCAAAACTAGTAGTTGAGCCTTAATCACCCAAGCCTCAGGAGAAAATGATTAAATGTAAACTGTCCTTGCTTTGACTGCCTCCCTTCTGCTCCCACCAGACAGCCCTCACTGTAGAAACAAGACTGTCAGTGGAGGATGGCTTCCGAGCAACACGCACAATATTATCTAGTCATAGTAACTGAACAGGATAACGCATTTTATGTAGGTGTTGTGTAACCAGTGTTTCAGGTGAAGGGGGAGCGTGCCGATTTTAATGGCAGCCATCAGATCTTCTGATGCTGTGTCACAGTCAGGTGTTTTATCAGCACCCTGAAGTGACCATTACTATTACTATTTACACTGCTCTAGTGCCTGAGAGCCTAAGCACTGTGAAGTTTTCTTGGAAGGCTTAAAGAAAAGAGATCTGAAAAAGAAGGTGCAAGTTTGCAGAAATGTTGCAGTTTGAGAGGACAGACTAAGAGCTCGCTCTACTACCTTTGTTTTCTTGCATGGTTTTTTTAATATATATAGATATATCTGTGTGTATCTATATCTATCTTAGCACAACTTCGATAACCCTAAACAGCAAGACCAATTTGTTCAACACAGAACTCCACTTCTCATATAGTAACTTCATTCAGAACCGCTAGTCCTAATCTAAGAATTGTTCACCCTTTAGAACATGGAAATGCCTCAAAACCAGCTCTTATCCCTTAGTCTGCAGTCTACCACACTGAAGACGACTGCAGAGCAGTGCACACCATGACGCTGTCATATTTCCGTCCTAGGTATGAAGTAAAAACCCATCAGTTTAGGGCTTCTCCAGCAAACCGCTTAAAACACCTGTTCCAGAAGAGAACTGACACCAAAAACATATGCTGCTTCTACTTTTCAGTTCTAGATTGCTGGATAGTCATTAGAGAAGGGTGTATGTCTCTGAATGAGACGGAGAAGAAACTTCCATACAGGATGCTTCTCTCCATCAGGCACCAGTTCACCACTAGCAGACAGGTGAGCAGAGGTAAAGTCCTGATTACAGTGCTACCACTTGCTTTAGTTTCTGGTTGAGAGGAGAAATCAATGGAGAAAGGTATGCCCCTAACTGAAGCTACTATCTCTCCGTTGCTATACAGCCCTGCCACATTTCACTTCTAATCATTTTGTTGACTGAGACTCTGCCATTTTGAAGTTGAAATACAATAAAAGTAATTTAGAACAGGAAGGTTTGAAGTGAGCAAAGACGGAGGTGCCCACTGTTGCCAACCACATTAAGTCAAAGGAAAACTACAATCAAAATCCATGTGCTGTTTGCATAAACTGAACGCTATGGATTCACTTACTTTTTGACATCCACAGAGCCATTTTCCTTGCTTTCCATGTCAACAGTTAGCATAGGAAGGACAGAGGTTTCTTTTACTTCAGCAACTGATCAAGAGGGGGAAAAAAAGCTGTGTTTAATTACTGGTAATACGAAAAGAGCAACATAATGTAACAGAAACAACCATTCTACATGGACATAACCAGGGTTTCACGTGAGTGCTGTCACAGGCTGCTTTCCTCAGAAGCATAGCAAAGCTGGTAATTGCTACTGAACTAGCAAAAGCTGACCTGTGCTTCAAACGCAAGGAATGTTTCGTGCCTGAAAATCAAGGAAAGAAATGTTCCATTTGATGGTTTTTAAAACTAATACAATTCTGATCAAACTATATATTCATACACATAGAGTGACCTGCTATATATAGGTAGGTATGAAGAGAGCTTATTACGCCTTCAGTCATCCTGCTAAACAGAGGATCCAAACAACGAGTTTTTGAAATCTGTAGCCTTGTTTTATAAGCAGGGAATCTGGGAAACAGATGAGCACAAAGTAACTTTACTACATCTCACACGTAAAGCTGGTAAGCAGAGTTACTAATTGAGTGCCAAACTCCTGAGGCCTAAATCAGTATCTTATCCATTAGACCATCCTTCCCACGCTACCACAGCTGCTTCTATAGGTAAGGTATACTCAACTCTGAAAAGGAAAGGAGCGTATGAAGGACACAGGAGAAAATCCAGCTCGTTTCCCTCCTCGCAGCATGCCGGAGTACTTTCACCACGCTGCTTTTTCCACCGCTCCACAGAACATGCAGAAGCAACCCGAGCCTTTTCTTTCTGCTCTCGAGTAAGCCATTTCTATTTCAGAGAGCACCAAGGAACTGACCACGGACTCAGGATGTTCTTGCCGTAGCATTAATGGATGCCAGGGAAACGTCACAGAGTTCTGGGAAGTACAGAATAGGGAAATCACACTCTTCAGCTAAAAACTTTGCAAAAATAGAAGATAGCAATTAATACTGCCGTTAAAAAATAAATAAAATTAAAAAGCCCCTTTATGACACGAAGCAGCTAGCAGCATGGAAAGCACCAAGGAAACAGCAGCAAACTACCCGCGCAGCTGCTCCTGCCCGCCCCGCTGCTGCTGACACGGCTCGGCTCGGCTCGGCCACGGAGCGACCCCCGCCCCAGCCCGGACACCTGCGGCCGGTCCCCCCGGCGCGGCAGCCCCGGGCAGGGCAGCCCCAGGCAGGGCAGGGCAGCCCCGGGCANCGTTTTAAAGGCGCCGCGCCGGGCGCGGGCCCGCTGCTGGGAGCGGCTCCGGGAGCGGCCGGGCAGGGCGCTGGCACCCGGCCGAAGAGGAGAGCTCGGTGCCGGATCTGTGACCCGAGTTTCTTGGGAGCTCCTTGTGAACACTTGACACCTCCTCGTCAACGTTTCTACTCCTCCTGCCGGCTGGGGTGCTACGAAGGAAGGGTAAGAGCCGGGGGGAAAGGGGAAGGATCCGCAGGTGGTTCTGGGAGGATGCAGCGCTGAGCCGCGGGAGTTTGCACAAGGTGGGAGATAGACGCAGACAGTTCTCGGACAACTGGTAGAGTTACATAAAATTAGTTTCTAGGATGAGTTCGTCAACTTGCAGGTGAATAACAGGCTCTGGGCTTCCTGTGGACCTGCAGCGTTGGCAGGCTCCGGCTGACAGGAGAGGGGAGTGACTGAGGACACCAGCACCAGCACCAGCCATGGCCGGGACCAGGGCTAAGAGGGGAGCTGGGGACAGCGATTCCCCGGGACTGACCCATCTCTTACTGTGTAAGCACCACACCTTACTTCACAAGGAGACCCACAGACACACACGGGACTTGCTGTACACTAAGGTACAACTCAAAGCACCTACAAATTACTACTCTGGCCCACTGGCACTAAAATCTTGCCCTCAGAGATTCATACAAGTGTTGGCAAGTTTCTCCAGCAATTGCACTTTTCTTTTTTCTTGATCACACTATTTTTCGATTTCTTTTTCCAAATTTCACTTGATTCAGAATGTTTTCTAACAGCCTAGAAGTGTTACATGGATGACATGCTGCCAGTGCTAGGGAAATGAAGCAATACTAACCAACCCACCCTGCTGGAATTACACACCCACACGGGCTTTGCAGGTTTCCCCTCAGCACCAGGGCCACGTCCCAACCACAACTCAGATGCTATAACCTTTTGACCACTCTTCACAGTCTGGATTAGTACAAATTTGTGGTATAGTTTGCTTGCAAAATTAACTTCAGAGTGAAAACACTCAAATTATACCACTGCCAAGGATTTGCTGCAAGGCAATGAGGACATGACAAGCTACTTGGGGATTCATACAGAACCAACTGGTGACTTCAGCCTGGTTCTTGCAGAGCAAGTCCCGGCTCTGTGACATGAGTGCCCAGCCAGCACTGACAGACAGCTCCTGGCAGCCAGCAGAGCAGGAAAGCAGGGCTGTCCCAGGCACCGTGCATCTCTCGCTCCCAGCAGCAGCTCACTGCGTCCTGGCTGCACTGGTAACCAGAGATCCAGGCCACCTCACTGCTAACCGGACACAGCCACAAGCACTAAAATCACAGAAGAAGTGCATTTGTGTGCAAAGCACCATAGACAGGACTTCCCCAACCATTTCATTTCGCCTGACTTACACGCTGCCAAATAAGTAACCAAAGCTCGCTAAAACTAATGCAAATAATGGGACCTGAGTATTGATAGAAGCACTGAGAAAGGAGAGCAGTGGGAGTCTGCACTGGTTCGGATTTTAAATAAATGTAGATAAACAAGTCAAATACACTGTTAAACATTCTGCACCCTAAAGAAAACCCTCTTTACCTCACATCACAAAGTGTCCTGTAAAATGTGACATATTTGTGTTGGGTAAGTAAGCCACACAAGACAATCCTTTTTTGTCTCTCAAGGATAAGCATTCTAAATGAGGCCATAATGAGTTTTCTGCATCAGCTGGTTTCTAACTTTGGTAGTGAACTGACATTTGAAGATACAAATATAAATCAGCTATTTTACTCACACTCTCCCCTTCCTTCCATCATGTTCTTCAATTAATCCTTGGAGTATTCCGAGGGAGGCTCACACAGTGTGTGTGTTTGGTCCAAAAGACCTTGAACAGTGGAGAGGGGAATTTGAAGGAAACGGGCTGTGGAAAAATTCAATGTGGAATATGATCTGTGGTTTGTGTTTTCATTCACTGGGGCAAGGTAATTTAATTAAAACAAGATTATATCTGGAGACAAAGCAGGAAAGTGAATTAGACTTTTGTGTGACTATTTTCATCCTGCTTCTGGCAAAAAAGGTTCCCAGGCCACGTAAAGAGCAAAGTGAGACCAGGGTTGGTAGGTTCAGGTTAAGGGATCATCCCTGTGCGTTTCTGAGCATCTGCTGTTACACAAGGAGAAATATGCTGAAGCCGGTGTAGATACTGGACACCAATCAACCCTGTTTTCTGGGTATTGGAAAACGCCAGCTTCCTACTGAAAAGCTGTTATTTTGTTGTCCCCGGAAGCAACACCAGCATTCGAGGACAAAATGCATCAAGCACGGCGCAAAGGAGAGTGCAGCACTGTTGGCCGTGTGGTGGGTACTGAATTTCACCTTCCCAGAGCAAAGTAAAGCCCTTTAAACATTTCTTCTTCTAGTGTCCTGGGTAAAAACGTGCTTAAAGCTGCTTATAGGGAAAGCGGAGTGAGAAAATGCTGAGGGATCTCTGTGGTTGCACGTTGAGGGAAGCTCCTCTGCGCAAAGTGGGCTTACGTGGGGCAGCACACATCATAATCGTCTCTAAAATACATATTTCTTTGTCAGCTATGACTGAGGGTTGCAGAGCCGCCGCCAAGCACAGTGGCCAGGCTCTTGTCACAGATGTGGAAGTGACAGAGGTTTAAGATGACTGCCTGCCACCCAAACTGAATTAATTTATAGCTATTTCCAGTCTATTAATAACAGCAGGCTAAAAATCCTTTTTTGCATCATTTCTTTCCTAGCAATACAGGACTAAAAGGGAATCTTCTAGGCCGTGGAGTTTCATCTCCTGCCACCATAGGCAAACCCTCACCTATGCACACCCGCGCTGAGCGCTGTTCTTGAGCCTGTAAGGAACCTCTCACCCCTCCAGTCAGAAAGCCTACATCAAACCCCCCTTCACTGGTGGTGAAGAACTTTTCATTTACAACTTGAAAAATATGTGAACAGTTTATACCCATTTGTGCCCGTAATAACATTATTTACTTTAATAGCAGACTGCTCCATTTCTCTGGTATTTACTTGCTTATATAGACTCATTTGTCTGAATCACTGTAGCCGTTTCAGACTCCCTCTGCAATAAGCTCTGCAGTGGCTGAGATCATTCCCCTCTTCGTGTACATTTATCTTCCCAGAACAGCCATTTGGAGCTGCACCCTGGGACACGGTAGGGGCTCAGCAGTACCTTCTGCCTTCCCTGTCTGCTCTGAATAGCCCCTTCTTCCACACTACACTTAGAGATCTTTTATCACACCCACGTGGCACTGATGGTTTTAGTCACCCTAGGACCAGTGAGTACCTCAAGGTCTTTTCTACAGTCCCTGGCAAATTACTGTACACCCAGAAAGAGACAAAATCCGTTACCAGTCAGTCCAGGTTGCACCTTTCCAACAGTTTCCTCTACTCTCAGAAAACTGTCTTTCTTCAGTTAAGGTCTTTTCCACTCCCATCCATTTTCTTTCTAGTTTGCTTGAATGGAATTTTGCCACTTACCCTGCTCCACAGCATTAACAGCTAATACCTGTCATCTTGCTCTCCCTTCCCTACTTAGGCGCTGCACAGAGGAGCGAGCGACAGCTCCTTGCAAGGTACTCACGGCACAGAGGAGACAGGGACAGCACCCAGCAAGGCATTCCAGTCCATCCATGGAGTCCAGCAATGAAGCTCCTCTTCTTGATTCCTACCTTGGCCAGGAAGGTCATCCAAAAGGCACGTTATGCCTTCTTCACAGTCCCTTTCTGACCTGCCAGGGTTTCTGCATGGCTGAGAACTGTCACATTGCTCCAAAGTTCTGCATAAAGCCTAAATGAAAGCCCAAATATAGCATTGGTGTAAAGCAAATGTGGAGGGAAAGAAAGTAGAAAACCCATGGCAAGAACACAGCAGAATGATGTTCACCAACCTGGCATTCATTTCTGAGGCAATTAAGGTGAAGTACGTTTTTAAGTACTAGGTCAGTGCACAAGAGGCAGTGAGCCTCAATTTATATTCCACACAGTTACCTTAGCATGCTCTTACAAAGTAAAACCCAGGGTCCAGAGATGGGCAAGATGTTTCGTAAAAGCTCGAGGTTTCAGGATCAATCCAGGGGTTAAGAACTCTGCAGGTGGACGATGCCGATTCAGCAACACAGCTCCCTTGCTGCAAGCCTGGAGGGGAGGAGCACTGCTCAGACTTACTGACCAGGCAGTAATTAACAGCATGGCAAAGGCATTCTGTTTTGTCCTGATGGGGAGCCCCTTACATCTTTGCTATGTATACTAAGGTCCTTTTTCACACAATAAGCATTATCCAGCCTTTTAATTTTTCGGTTTTTGTTTAAATCATATCTCCAAAAAGACAACCAGGGTTGCAGTCTCTTCACACCAGGCTAGAAACGAATGTGTACGGCACCTGACTACACTGCAAGGCCAGTGGTACATTTCTGCTTCTGCTTCCCCTGGCTTCCAAGACTGAATTGCTTAAATATATCTTTTCCTGCACGTGAATTATATCCACTTCACTGAGAATTTCCTGCCCTACTTATTTTGCTGTGCTTCTTCTTATTCTGGTAGTTGCTCATATTAAAGCTACTGTCTAGACGTAAGCCGTTATTATTTCAAAGCTTTATATATATAAAAAAGTATACATGGAGTATATAAAATAAATAAAAATCACTGTATAAACCACAACTCATTCTGCCCATATGAACAATAGTACCTGCCACATATTAGCCTAGCTTGTGATAATGTAGCAAGGAGCTTCTTAGTGTTCATATGAAATACCAGCATTATGCAACAGAAACCAGCCTAATAAAAAAAAAAGATTCTATATAAATATGGCTCAGACATCTCAGTGAAGTAGCTGTTAAATCTATGGGAAAGCTAAAAAGTAGCACTTTTGTTGTATAAAGCAAGGGAAATGAAAAAAGTACAGCATGCCGTGCTGATGCACATCGGAATGGAAAAATACAGGTATAGACAGAAAAATGTCAATAAGACATCGAAATCTCAGCTATACTTCAAACACTACACTAAGAAATTAGTGCAAGGGGTTTTTCCCCCCACTTCACTGGGAAGCTTTTTTCCTCGAGGAGTGAAGAACCTGCCCATCACTGAAAAACCACTGAAAGCCTGATGTGCACGTAATGCAGAAATGTGATTGTGTGCAATTAAAACAAAACCTCTGATTCCAGGCTATAGATAAAACAGGATTTCTCTGTCAGGGATTTTTAGTGTGCAGTAATACATATGAAGAAAAATGCTTTTTTTCAAATTAGTGTCAAAACCTCTATTTTTTTTTCCTGATGCTGATATGAAAACCAGTAAAAATATATATTGCAAGTAGTAATAATTAACTCTAAAAGGATTTGAAGGCAAAAATCTACTACAACAAACAACAAATACTGATGGTTGGTATTGCATGTATTACCTGACATATGTGACTCCTTCCCTCCTGCTCTTATACTTGCCAAGTCTGGTGTTCTCACTACGCTCTGCAGCTGACATTTTTTAGACGCGCAGTTTCACACCATATAAACGTGCCACCTACTGGCAAACGAACGCAACTAGAGCATTCTGTGATAGAGAAGCCGGGTGAAGTGGAATCATGATTTTAGTTTACAGGGTTTTGTAGTAATCTGGGACATTAAAAAAAAAATAAAAAAAAATCAAGAAAAGTCAGAGTTGAGTTCTGTTAGTCAGTAAGTAGTCTCAGAATTAAGACCGGTTTAATAACTTCAAACATAATACTAAGAATGCCCTAAAGCACAGCTTTGGGTTGTACAAATTCTGAGTAAAAAAGCTTTTGTGTTGATATTTCAAGTTTCCTTGTGCAGCTTTCAAAAAATCCAAACAAACAACTCAACAAAAAAGCTAAGTAATTTGTGAGACTCTGTGGAGCTATTTTGCCCCCAGTATTCACTGCAATGCTTCTCTTGGCAGGAAATGTACCTTGCAGCTGACCCAGTCCCGTTATGAAATTCTCTTCCAGAATGAAAAAGCTATGGGTGGGTGCTCTGGCCATGGGAAGTGGCTCTCTGACGTGGATGTCCTCCTGGAGCTGAGTCCCTGGGCAACGTCCTAAACCACAGAGCATATATTTCTATAGTAGAACTGCACTCCTGACGCGAACTAACATGCTGCCATTAACAAACTGTATCACTACATTTATGCACGTTATATCATGTAGCCCTCAGAACAACCTGCTACCATGATCTTGTTTCTGGTACAACATAATGTTTTTACTAAGGCACCCTGCTCAGCTCCTGTTTTTCCCCACCAGTAAGCAAGCTTGCCAGATGCACACTTGGCGATATGTATGGTAAAGAGAATAAAGGACATTTTTCCAAAGGCATTTGCATTTGACCCTCTGAGGGAGGGAACAGAACTAGCAGACTGTAAGGATTCTCAAGGAAATTTTACTAGCTTTGAAACAGATGATTGGGAAGTCATCCCAGTGATTTAATGGAAACCTCAGGCTGCTGTTACCCTACTGAAGTAGGAACTTTTTGTAGTAGTGCATTAAAAGAATAAACTACATTTTCAACATATGCAAGCTTCCTTCAGGCAGGCATCCCTTTTTGCAGTACACCAAAAAAACCCCCATAAAAACAAACATAAGGTCAAAATGTGACCATCTCAGATTTAATTCAACTTTAATTCATCATCAAATTCAAGAGTTAGGAAAGGAAGCTATCTTGAGAGCCTATCTTGTACTAAGATACCCATCTTACCCTTCTAAACAACCCAAGACTTTATGTAATTGCTATGTAAGATGAGAAATATTTACTATCTATAATCCTTTTAACTGGAAGTGATCACTGGCAGCCTGACATTAGATGCTCGTATTCTACCACTTCTGTCAGAGGCCTCAAATCAGCTGATTCCTCAAACTCTCAATTAAAACCATTTTCAAAATGTGCACAAGACCCGCACTCATAAAACTACGGTGGTCATACAACTCTTTTTTGTTAAACACATCCAGACCAGCTACACACACCCCACTACACACATCTTTACCAGTTTTTTGTAGAAAGGTTCTCAAATTACCTAGGATAAATCCTATACGTGACAAATTACAACAATGGATTTGAATGACACCTTCATGTTTGCATGGGAGCTGTAGTAAAACTAGAACACTTTTTTTTTTTTTTCAGTTTCTTAGCTCAGCTTCAGAGAAAGTACAAAGGTCTTTAAAATGTAATACAGCATTTGTACTACAAAACCAAGAACACCACAAAACCACACTCAGTAGGCATACAGCAGCAGAAGCAAAGAGGCCAAAGCTCTGCTCAGAAAGTAGGAAGGGGAGGAGCTGCACTACAGAGAGCAGGAACCAGAGCCTCTCTGAGCAACACTTGCAGAAAAAGCCTCAAGACAGACAATGCCAAGACCACGAACAGTCTTTACTTCTATCAGTTGTTTCACAGCACAATGAGACAGAGCACAAAGTTTGTACAGCGGGATCTGCAGACAGTTTAAAAACAGGCATTAGTCTTTAATAAAAAGCATCGAGTCTGAATGTGAAAATATGAAGACAAACAATCTTGCAGCTAATGATTGCCTCACTTGCCTTCCCAGTGTCTAAGGACTCCAACTCACTGACTTCTCATAGAGCCTTTTNAAGGACTCCAACTCACTGACTTCTCATAGAGCCTTTTATGATCTCCACACCATCTTCCCCAAACACCCCAAACAGTGTAAAGCTTAACGAGTCCCAAACTAGTATGTGTGGTGTTTCATAACCTTTTCCTCTTGCTCTCAAGGCCTGTTTGCAGTGTGTGGGGGTATGCAACGACTCTCATCATACAACATTCTGATTCACAAAGAAGCAGCACAAGTGTTGTACATAATTTAATTTGCACTTCTGTATATAAATGTTTA
>WEIS01011396.1:0-21560 GCA_013389965.1 Todus mexicanus
AAAAAAAAAAAAAGGCAAATATCACCTTCCTGAAAATCATTTAGAGACCTAAGGCTTCCTGGAATCAGAGTGGATGAGATATCCACTCCATTATATCTGAGTAAAGCAGCAGATTTCTTGTGGTTAAAGGGTTCCTGAAAGGATTCGTCAGACCTAGCATCATTTCGCAAACCCACATTAACATTGATTTCTTCATAAGCTGATCTTGATTCCCTCATGGTTCTGGCAGCAATAAATCGAAGTGGTTTAAAAGAAGGTCATGCACACATTTTCATATTTCATACATGATCCTGTTGCACAAAACAGATGATCTGGGGCACTTTGCTTGAGGGTTGTAAAGTCATCAGTTCACTATGGATTGACTTTAATACGTCTCCATGGAATACTCTGATCTTTTTCTCCTTCAGAAGGACTCTATATTCATTTGTTTCCTAACTACTTTCAGAAGGGCCCAAAAGTCATCCAAAATTTAACAGACTACAAAGCTTTTTCTTACAGGCAAGTGCAAAACATGAGATCATGCACTCCACCTTACTCCTGACTCCTAGGTGGGATCTCTAACTCTCATTTAGGCATTTCAGCTCCCCTTGTAGTTGGCAAGGTTGTAAAAGCACCTGAGAGTAAGACATAAAACCCACACACACCTAGCACCTGCCTCGCTGGGAACTTCTGATCTCCAGTATTGCCCCTCAGGAGCCTCCATCCAGCTGCATGCGGCAGCCCAGAAAATCCAGCCCTCAGCCACCTCCTCAGGGCATACCCATGCTCTTTCCCTGAGGTGCTCAACAAGGCTGTTCTAGTTCTTATTTATTTTATAAGCACAGCACAATCCAGAGCACAAGGGAACGTGGTACACTGGGACCCATATACTCACAAAGTGACCGGGTTACACTCAGCAGGGCTGGTGTTGGACTAGACTTAATTTCAGCTGTATTAGAGCTGGCTCCACACTAAGTCAATCTGATGCTTTTGCTCCCTTTGTGCCCTCAGGAATCTCTGTTATTCTGGTTTTCCCATCAACTGTGGTACATTAGTGCTTCGTTAGGCAGAGCTATGTGTGGTATTGGGGTCATGGTAATTATGTCTCATATTATGAGGCTACCATACAAGATCACTTCAGGACAGAGCCTAAACCTGAGTGTATCTGTTCCTGACATCTTTTCATTCTTTTTGAGTTCAGTTTTAACTTTGCATCTCTGGGGTTTGTCATTGTTAACCAAAGGATATTACTCTGTGTCTTTGCCATTTACTAATAATTTTGCACAATCTCTAGAAATTCTTACTGGCTCTGTTTGGAAATATGATGGCATTTTCTCATCTTATTTGTAAGTATCAACTTCTGCTTAATATAAAATGCAAACCAAATTGCTGCATATAGGGAGCTTATTCTGTATTATCACAGAAACAGAACTGCTTACATTTTCATTACATTTTTGGACCTACATGAAAATCAAATACCAGACAACATAAACGTGAACACCAGTACCCTGAATAGGTCTTAGGCTAAAACAGATCTGGATTTCATATTTTATGCACCCTTTTTTCTGCCAGACCAAAACACTTTACATGCTGCTAACTTGAGCTGCAATCTTTATTGTGACTGAAATCCTGACCCTTCCTCCCAGCAAAACTGCTGTGGTCCGTGCTATAAACAGACATGAATTAGCAAGAGATTAGGGGCCAAGAGGATTACTCCAGACCCCATTTTTCACGTTCCAGAGAAAAGTTATTGTATTATTTCTGCTACTGCTGTCTCCTTGCTTCACACATGGTCGAGAACCCTCCCTATTCCCACTCTCTCACGCCTCCAGCCAGGCAACAACTTGTAATAAAAAGCTGACGCCAAAAATTAGAATCATAACTGTATATTGAAACACTCTTCTGAAGTGCTTACATCCCCAGCACCATATGGACCCAGCAAAGGATGTCAGAAAGGGAGAGGGGAGGAGAGAGAGATGAGAGCTTCTAGCTGAGAAGCACGTGGATTCATGCTAGCACCAGCACAGCAAGCTGCTGGAACTGATTTACCGCTAAAGCTGTAAACCAATAACTGGCTTCTTCCAATTATTAGTTTCACAAACAATAATCAGGTTAAAATTAGTAATCTGAATATAAAACCTTTCTTAAGGGAAAGAGAGTGTTGTCTTGTGGGAATAGGCAACGAGGGAAAGTTCAGAAGAGGGAGACATGAGAAAGCATCCTGGAGGTAGGAAATGTGTTTCATATCGGGGCAGAGCTGCAGGACACCGTACAGCAAAGTTTCAGCTCCCTCTCTCACCTCAGAGGCTGCCAAATGCCACTGTGGAGACAGCGGGGATGAGCTGGGAGCCTGAGCAGAGGGTATGGGGTCTGGGGACATGTGTGCATAAGAGAGTGAGAGAAAAGACCGAGAGAGATGAAAATTTAATGGCAGAGATTAAAGTCCCAAACATATGATCCAGTTTTGTATGATTTTCCTACTCTATTCTCAGATTGCAATTACAGACCAAAATTAAGAACCTGGTCTACCATCTGCACATACAGTCTTAGCTATAACCATTGCACTGCAAACAGTTACCAAACAGTCAAGTCTGTTCTAAGAAACACAGCAACATTGAGAGTTGATGGATCAAGAAACAGAGATACAAAGGTAAGAGACATCACATTCAAAAGTTGGGGAGGGTGGTGTCCTGATTCTGGAGTGACCATCTTGTTTGTAATAAACAAGAGACTTTTTTTTTACAATCTTTGGTTTCAGTGACTGTAGTCAAATACAAGAGAGAAAACGAGCCTGAACACAAATGTCTGGCTCCTATCCTTCTCTTAGACCACCATGCTGGATTACCACCACTGCTAACAGCGCTTCCACTGAGAATTGGCAGCTGGGTCTCCTGACAAAACATGGAGATATGTTGATGGGCTTTGAGTTGAAAACACTGAAGTATTCACTCCATTTAATAAAGACAAGCATCTAAATTTTTAAGTCAAAAGTTCTACTGGGAAATAAGCAACAGGCATTGCTGTTTTCCAAATGTCAGGACTTCCATCCTTCTTCTATAAATTCTAGGCAGAGCTGAAATGTGAGGGGGGGAATTTCCAGCACAATCCTGCAAGCTGCGTGGACCAGAGTTCTAGAAAAGAACAACACTGAGCAACGGCATTATCCATCCAGCTTTTAGACATATCCAAAGAGAAAAAAAAGCCCAGTCCATGACAGGAAGTGATTTTACTTAGTGTAGTGGAAATTAAGGTACAAATTATGGGAAACACTTGTACAGGAAGAATTGAGCTTCCTACACACTTGGCAGTATCACTGACTAGGAAAAAATAATACTAGCTGTTCAGAGATTGTGCCACCCTTTCTAATAACTTTCTGCAGAGTGAAATGTTTCTTTCAGTCTGGAAAATCTTGCATAATTTTGAATGATATTAGAGGTTAAGGAAGTGAGGACCACTGGCTATAAAATACAAAGGTCAAGATACAACCCCTGCCCCTGGAAGTCCCTACACAGCAGATGACAAGCTGTTTTGACAGTCTTTCAGTGAAAGCATCACCCTAATATTGCTCTGGTTTTATGCTCCTCTCAATGCATCCACTACAGATCATTGCATACTGGGCTAGAAAGGAGGATGTTGGCATTTTTCTCAGCAGTTCTTGAATTTTAGCCCCATATATTTTTGCTTTTAGGTATATTTTCTTCCTTTTTCTGCAAGCAAAAAACTTTCAGTCAGTAAACAAGAAGAATTTCACAGTCATTATTCTAAAAAGCATGTAGGAAAATCGTCTCTAAACTCTACATTTGAGTAATGAATAATTACTAATCAGAGAAAAATCTAGTAAGATTTCCTGATAAGCTGAAAGACAAGATAGGAAGTACCAGGACAGCCACACTGACCTAAATGGATCTCAGACTAAACTTTCACATAAGGCTTCCTGCCCACAGTGTCACCACTCCCTGCTCTTCTTTGTTCCACAAGATAGGATATTTCATTAGATTTACCAATTCAAGCTCATTCTCATGGCAACTCACAGCACAACAAAGCATAAGATATTAATTACCATTCTCAGACTTGATCAGGAGAGAAGAAACTGGGCTGTGAGGTGATAGAATCAACAAATATTGACAAACTGAAAAATAAATAAGTGCAACAAAGGAAAGTAAGAGTGTGATAGCATGCTAGAGTACCCTAGAGATAAAGGGGATCCAAACCACGCTGAGTAGATCTCCATCCAGATCTGGATCTTAGCTCTCCCATTGTTTGGCAATATTGAGAGTCAGTACTTCAATCTGTAACATTAGACTCAGATGGGCTCCACAAAGAGTGTGTAGAGTCACATTCCCTGGTCTGTTCCTGCTCAGGGCAGAATCAGATCTAAGCCACAGTGAGGTCCAGGGTCAACTGACCCAGAGTTCAGCTGACCTGATTATTTCTCCTAATTGCACTTCTACTGGAAACATTTCCTTATCTGAACACCCAGTTGAAAGATCTTCTTTTGGGGGCATGTGATAGAGGCTGTTTATTCCTACACTTCACTCCTTCAAATGTTTTCATTTCCACTGATAATCCCATTTTATTGTCTGGCTTTTCTCTCTCTCTGTGATAAAGCTACTTCATCTCTAGAATCTTACTACTGATGGTAACCTGCTTTCAGTGGGACTTCTCTGTAAAATATTTTCAGAATAAAAGATATTGCAAGATTCATATATAAGTATTTTTTGAAAGTATTCAATTTTGTAAACTTGCATCTAATACTCTGCCTTCAAAAGAAGGTCATAACCATTCTTTGGATGGCAAAATAAATATTATCAATACCTGAAAAAAGACAGAGGAATGTTGCATATTTAGATAAACTACATTGGTTTCAGACAGTAAACACTTGAATCAATTTTATACCTATATCTCAAGTGAGGCTAAGAATTTGATCTGTGGGAAAAGCCCCAAAGCAAATCTTTGATCATAAAAAGTTCACTGTGCTATGTCCCTTAAGTAAGTGTAATTCCCCTATTTCAGATCTCCTTGGACCTTGTGTATAGAAGCTAATCTTCTTTGATTTGCTATGTAAACACAGTTGCACATACCAGGTTAAGTATATCTAGGATGTATTCCTGCATCTTGCTGGCACGAACATTTCTCCTAAGCCATTACCTCTAGGGGATTTGTTCATTACTATCTTTCTCTCACTCAATGCTCCACTGTACTGCTTTCATTAGGAGAAAAATACCAACTTTTCCAATAGGATGTTTCTAAAACCTGAATGAGTTTAACAAGTGTTTTTATTCAAGTACACTCTCCAGGAGGTGGCAGTTTTAAAAAAGACAGTGCAATGTGAAGTAAGGTGTGCAATGTAAGTATGCCAGACTGGAAGACTCCATTTGCAAGAACTGATGAAACTCATTCCTTCAGCTACAGCTTTCATAGCTTCCTAACTATGAACGTCATGCCTGCATGGATCCACACACAGAAGAAAACAAAAAGCAGCCAGATTTCAAAACTCTGGAAATCCCACAAAATTACTGAATCCCAGATCATTCCTGTTCAAAAGTATAGATTAACTGCAAGTTGTTTGAGACTCCTGTCAAAAGCCTGTGAACAAGCCCAGTCTGAACTTTGCCACAGACATTTCATGAGACTGAAGGACATAACAGAAGTCCTTGAAGTTTTGAAGGAGTCTCAACACGCAGCTGCTCCCACAGAAAGAAGCCAATGAGAGCAGCATGCCCCTAATGAACCTCAGGTTCTGTGGAAAACCCAGGAGCTCGAACCAAGTGCTGATGGTTTCCAAATTCCTTTGAAAATAAAATGAGCTCTTCCAAATTCCCCTTGCAGTGGCAGGCAGCTCCAAAGGCATAAATGATTGCTGCTGTAACACAGTCATAAAGTTTTCATAAACATTAGAAGTATCACTTGGGAAGGTGTTCAGGCAGTAAGCTTTAGACTTCTCCCTTGTAACTCCAGCCACCACCAGAAAGTGAGAAAGATCTTACAGAGCAGTTACAAACCCTCTCTCCNNNNCACAAACCAGTCACAAACCCTCACCCCACAGAATGGAAGAAGGACTGAAGGCTCCTAACAGTGGTACTCACATAGGTGTCCCGAGGTAGGTGAAAGCAACAGAGGGCACCATGTTTCCAAAACTCTGGAACAAAGCACATTGCCTCTTCAGACTTGCTACCAAACCACTAATCTGCAGGTTCATCAAAGGAAATTTAGTTATGCATTTTTCTAGCAATTAATTTTCTTGCATCTGGAAGGACTTTGGAATAGACTCTCTATTTTCGCCACACTTGTTTGTTAATGCATGTAAGAACACTGCCATCCCTGATACAGTCTCAGAAAGACAGAAGATAGGAGAGTTAGGGCAAGGTAGCACTTCTGGGTGGTTTTGAGCTGAAAAACCTTCAGGGAACATATTATGGCTTCCTTACATATAATACAAGAGTACCCAGTGATAACTGTAGTGGATGATGGAATACGTGCAGATAGTTTGACAAAGTAGATGGGAATCTTGACTCCATTCCTCACTCTCCTGTGGACTGGTTACATTAACTTCTGCTTGTAAAACCTCGCAGAAGAAAAATCAGCTAGTGCCTTGCCTTTGACATCAGGAAGGCCATGATGTTAGCTTTAGTACTATAGAAAATTCTTTTCTATAGAATAGAGATTATAAATTGCTCCCCTGTTTCCCAGAGGTCTCCATAGATAAACATCAAGATCTCAGATGCTGTGATTACAAGGTCAGGCAATGAAAAAGTCCTAAAAACTTAGTGAAATGAACACTACATATTCATATATGTATTTATTTAATGAGTTTTCTTTTTATTGCTTTCCTTACTATAGCTCAGTAATTTTGCTTCTAGTGTTCTTTTGTAAGTTATCTTCATCTGACATGAAAGATATCATTAGAGACAACATTGGGTTGGAAAAAGTCATCTGTTTTCTAGCTAAATCCTCCTACAAAGACAGCAACTAGCAACTGGGATGCATAGCAGCTGAAACTGTAATGGTGCGTACAATGTTTAATTATGCATATGTGATACACTGTTTAGCTTTCTCTTTGTTTAATGCAGCACACAGAAATTCTCAGGAGGCTGGGGAGGGTCATATTCATGGCTGAATGAGAAAAGAACATTAAAATTATCATTATAGGCCTTCCTCCCTTTGACTTAGCTGTGTGAACCCTAGAAGATTTAGAGTTCAGGTTCAGTTCAGATAAACATCCAAAAGTTCACAGGTTTACCCAAACTCTCTGAATCTCTAGAGCCCCAAAATGAGCTGGAAATCTCCAGAATCGCCTTTCTTGAGGGATTTCCTGCACTTCCACTTTTGGACAAAAATGAGAGTTAGGCAAAAAAAACCCCACGACTTAATATGGATTAAATATTGCAGAACCTCAGCACAATTCATTTAAGTTACACTCTAAAATTCAGAGTCTACTCACACATATTTCTTACCAAGTGTTTTGGTGATCTTTCCATATCAGCTTTTATGCCAAATCAGAGCACATTTACTTTTTCTCCTGACTTATCTCAGTCTATCCTAATCATTTCTACCATCAGATTTTTGTGAGTGGAACCCAGAACAGGTGGTAAAAGGAGGCTCTGTTCTTCTATGCATTAGCAGTACATCGACGCAGCACATTTAGGTCTTGCAGAGAATCTCTCTCCTTCTAAAATATTTATTAAAGCAGAGACTAAGAGGTAAAGAGAAGAGACAGGGAGTGCAGTGAAGTAGTTTACAAAGTGCTGACATTCATAACAGATAGCCCTCTTGTTGGCATAGGAGCTGCTGGTTTCCCTCTTTCACACCGATATGGAAAAAACATCAGCAGCTGCACTATCAGCAAGAACGCGACCCTCTGATCGGCCGTTGTTCACTTTCCCAGAGCAGATTCCCATCTACCAACTTAACTGTGGCCATACATTTTCTTTGCTGTAAAAATACGTTTTCAATCACCTTTGGGACTGAGACAGATGATCTGTATTAAATGAAAAGCACGTTGCCTTGCAGTACTTTCCATTATCCCTTCCACTTGTAAAGCCAGAGAGGAATGTGGGCATCCTTGCCATGGGCATGGTTCTGCTGGCACGCTGTCTGGAGCCCACCTTATCATGAAACACCCTCCCCACTCACTTAGTGATGTGTTGTGCCTTTTGTACCATTTGTACAAGTCATTTCTTATGCTACCAAGTGGGGAAAAAATATATTCATACTCTGGCACTGCCATACTGAGCCAAAGGTATATGTAGTCCAGTCTAACAACAGCTTTAAGAAAAGAGATATATAGAAAGTAATTCTTTCCCTGTACCAGCAACGTACCAGCTTAAAGACTTCCTGAATTGAGAATTTGCACCTGCACCACCATATTTAATAGGTACTCATGAACCCATCCTCCCCTAATTCACATAACCCTTTTCTGAACCTGCTTATGCTTTTGTCCAGGACAGCACCCTGCAGCAATGAGGTCCACGACTCCATCGCGCTTCCTTTTGATCGCTTAAAATCAGCTGAGAAGTCGAATGATCATAGTTCTTGTTTAGTGAGCAACAAAACAAACAAACAAACAGCTCCTTATTCACCTTCAGTAACCTTCTTCATTCACCCTCATTGCTTATAAAGGTAGTGATCATCTTTCCTCAACAGTTACTCTTTCCACATCTAGGAAGTCAATCAAGCTCATCATCATGTAGAAGTCATTCTATAGCACACTTATACACCATCTCTCTGTTTTTCTTGAAAAGTCTTAGGATTTTTAAATTACAGTGTTTTCAGAGTTTCACATAGAAGATAAGGTGTGAATGATCTATGGCATGATACTCTATACTTCGATTTCTATTCCCTTCCTACCAATTCCCAGCATTCTAGCTGACTCTGCCATGGTTTCAAGGTGACATGCTGAGAGCTGGTCATGACATCTGAAGTGTTTCCCCTCATCGCAGACAGAGATAGCTATTTCCTGCTAGTCAGAGCATATATATGTTACGCTAGTTTCTTCACTATTCATTTATTAAGATTTTAAAAAAAAAACAAACTGAAAAAACAAATTCAGCCATTTGGCATCCTAATAGTACCTGCAATTCCCCAGGCTTGATTTGAGTTTAGATTTTTCTGCATCGTTTTGTGTCATCAGCAAATCTTGTCCCTTTACTGCATATCCCCATTTTTAGATGAGGAATAATTTGAATAACATGGAACAGATTTTTGCCAGTAACTTCCCCCTCCTGTGATTACCATTCCTTCTATTACATCTTTACAATGTTCCAGCTAATTGGGGAAGTGTTTTCTACATGATTTTTACCCATTTTTTGGAGGCTTGCCATATCCATCCTCATAAAAGCATGAAATACCTCTTAGCTGATATGGCTTATGAGTTAGTAAAGCAACACATTTCTCTTTCTTACCTCCTTGCAGGGTCTCTGTCAATGCTATGATACATGTTAGCTCTTTAAGAAGAGACCTGATATAGGAAGCTGAGCTACCTATATTTTTTTGTTTTCTTGGTTGGCTTTTTGTTTGGGGCTTTTTTTTTCCAGACCAGATCAGTGTTGATCCAGGGCTTGCTTTCTATCACCATTGGCTCAAATGTATAAATTTATCCAATGTCCCAGGAATGTTCTCGGGTTTTTAGTCCTGTCCCTCCTCCAGCACAGCAAACCCAGAGCCTGCTACAATTTCACACTCTCCAGAGGAGCCTACCAGTCAACCTGGCAGTTGAAACTCATGTTTGCCACACATTTCCAGAGAAAGGTGTCTCCTGGGGTCTGTTCAGCCACTGATGAAAGACAGGTTTAAGCATGAAATCCACTGTGGCTCCAGCAGCAACTTGGTGTCGGTGTCCCTGGTGTGTTGACACTGGGGGAAGAGGAGGGGCACACCACACATGTATAGCCAGGCACACACAGTACATCTTCTCACCAGATGGTGCATCAGACCTGTTGGAGTTTAACTTTTAATTAGACTAAGAACTAAGGGCCACATTCACTCACAGCATCAGTTTCCTCCAAACCAGATGTCAGCAAGACACCACAAAAATTGTATTCATGTGAGCCCAAACCCAGGCTGCGGGTGGCCACTGCCCAAGCCTCATATACCATCTCCGTCAGGACAAGAAGTGTTCTCCAGCAGCAAACTGACAGCCCCTTTGTTCTGGGCCACCATGGCCTGAAAGCCTCCTCTATCCTGCACAGCACACGTGACACCAACACTCCTGCAGCACATTGCTGTTGCTAAATGGGTATAGAAAACAGCCTGTAGAAAACTCTACAGAAATGCTCTGTAGAGTTTATCCAAAGCTTCCCAAAGAGGCATACTTCTCGCCAAGGCACTCAGTAACTGTGCAGAGCATGTGTAGTTACCTTTATTTTTCCCAGCAGCTCAGCACACTGACCAAGATGCACCTCGTGCTGAAATCCCAGACATGCACTATAGTCCTGGTTAAATGTAAGCTGGCAGGAGATGTCTTGATAAACCTACTAGATATCTGGAAAACGTGGATAAATCTATGAGCTTTCAAAAGCCTCTAGACAGTATTTTCACTGAGTAGATGGAAAGAAAATTAAAAAATATCCAGCCCAAGTTGCATGGCAGCCCTACATCTCTCCTGGAGCCCTGCCTCTAGATCTCCTTCTCTGCCTCACAATTTTAGAAAAGTGAGGTCCATAAGACTCCAAAGAAGTAATAACATTTTAATTAATATGGGTAAAACCTGAAGCCGGCAGCCTACCTGTAAAGTTATTTGTCAAGCAACAGTAACAGGCTAGTACAGATTTGTATATCCTGGGCACTGACTCAGTGTCAAATATTTAATGAAGAGAAAAAAAAAAAAAGTAGCTGATCCAAGGATTGGCAGTTTGGCCTGTACTGAAGAATCCAATCCCTCTCTTGCCTCCAATCCCCTGCCCACACTTCGCCCTAACTTCCCCTCCTCTCTGCCTTTCTCACTTGGAAGATGTTATTGTTTTACATGGCACATTCCCAAGCTGCTAGACCAGGACAGTAAAATTATTCATTGACTGTACTGTACTCTTCTACCAGCCCCTCATTTTTTTAAGCTTTCAACCCTCCTTCCCTCTACCCCCACCTCCTCCATTCCCCAATGAAATCTGTTTTTTTCCCTTCTCTCTCTCCCTCTTCGCTAGGCAGAATCTGGAAAAAAGAAATCAAGGCCAAACTCAACAAAACTACTGCTGCGTAATAGCAATCCTTTTTCACACACAGATGGTCAGTCAGAAGAATGAGCGCTTTATAAGACAGACACCGTGCTGGTCTTTGCAATCCTGTTCTCCCAGACCTCAGCAGGAGTTTTTCATCACCAAAGTGGATAATAACTCTGTCAGACACCTCATACACACAGGTATTAATAAAAAAATTAAATGCTGTAGTGACTGATTTTACAAGAAACTAGGAATCTTAATGTGATAGTTAAAAAATGCACACAGCGATTGCGCACAACCAAGAGCTATGTCAACAGGGGTTTATAGCAGGTTGCTAATAAGGAGGGAATGTGCTTATGTATACATCTATGGTTTTGCACTTTATTGACAACATTTCCGTGGCCGAAGTCCGGGTACCGTTGCATAGTCATAAACATGCACACGTTGTGTGCTTGTAAACGCCTAAGTGGCCATAGACCTCTCCATGTTTGCAGATGGCAACAGCATCTGCACGAGTAGTAGCAGTTCATAGGATTGCTGTCTGATACGCCGCAAGGTGCTAGCAGTTACGGGTGCCTTTGAACCTGAAATCTGGTTGAATCTATAAATAGGTTTAAGCATATTAAAGAAAATTCCCTTTTTCCAGAATTGAGTTTTGATGACAAAAAAGGTAGATTTCCATCATTATTAATTAGATGTCAAACATTTATTTTTCCCCAGAGCCTCAAGATCACATATGAAGACACAGACAGTATCAGCATTTGCTAACTGAGAAACACAGCTCCCCTTATTTAAGATAGTATTTTCAGAAGCTGTACATTCTCCTACAGCAATAGAAGCAATGCTAAAGAAAATCACTGCAGTAAGTTTGAAGTAGGAGCTGTTTTCCAGTAATCATCTTCCTCTTTCTTCTACAAATGGAAATTCTTAGCATTTCTGTAATTCAGCATTTTCAAATTCAAATAAAATGAAATTATGTGTGAACTCTCACACTTCCACTTCTTTAGTCATTCCCTTCATTAGTCAAGGGGCAGCTCTTGACGCTTCTGCTCATGAATGAACTTCTCATAATAATGTATTTGAGAACTATTCTGACGTTGAAGTTAAAAAAAATAAAAGGTTGTACTTTGTACTTGATTTGATTCAATGAAGGCATAAAAAGAGAAATCACGCCATCATAGAAGCTTAAAGATGATTCAGACCCCAAACAGAAAGTAATCTGCTGACATCCTTTAGTTACCAGCAGACCATCTTACACTAAGCACTAAACAGTTACGGAGTACACGGCAGGACAAATCCCTGCAAAGGACACACAATTTCTACAGGTTGAGCAGTTCCCAGTCTTCAGCCCCCGATCTCCATTCTTCCATGGGCACAGTGGTAAGAAATACCCTCTTTTCCTACTCTGGCCAACCCATTTCTCCTGTTCCTCCCTTCACCAGCCTACGTTTCACAACCACTTCTTCGCACTACTGAAGTTTCTGAAAAATAAACACCATCAACAGGATTGCACTGATGATTTGTACTCTCCCTGGGTGCAAAATTAATTCAGTATTTTGTTCAGGAGCTGCCAAAGAGCAGCACATTACCCATCATTAGAGAGATGCGTGGACAAAGCTGTGAGTGAAGATTGCCAAGAACTGGGCTTTGCTGTGCCCACCTCAGTTTGGTGCTGTCAAGCCTTCAGTTTCATTCTCCAAAAGTAATGAAACAAATTAAGTCAGCCTTTTCAGCATCAATCTCATCCACCATAAATTAATTTTCAAGGGCATTTTCCCATGGATTCAATCCAACTGACCTGCATTCCATGCTTCTCTTTTACATTAATCAGAAAAATTAACAGTAAGTATTCTAAATGACATCTCATACATATTGAGCACAGAATAAGATTTAGGCAAGGGAGGTTTAAAGTGTTTAGCCACTGGGAGGGAAGAAAAAAGAAAAAAGAAAAAAAAGATAGTTTGAACAGCAAGTCTCCCAAAGTAACAAAAAGTTATGTAAAACAAATTTATATTATACCATAGTACAGTACAAACAGATTACATATTAACTCTGAATGCACAAAAATCACGTATACTCCTGTTTTCAATCAGCCTTTTCAAACTTGTAGACACTGGGGGGTTTATTATTATTAATGACAAGCACTCAGACTCCACTCCATCAGCAAAACTCTTATTAAAAGAGGTGAGAGGAAAGAAGAATCTTACCCTAAGGACATTTTTTTTCAGCAACACCTATCTCAGCAACCCATGAAACCGTCTCTGGCACAGACAGTTCTGGCCTCTGCGAAATAGAATGTAAGACTGGGCTGGGGATGGGGTTAGCAGTCTGGTGCCAACAGTAAGCAAACCAGTGTTTTAATTGAGGATCTTAAGCACAGTGGGAGAAAATAAAGAAAACAAGAAAAATTTTTCCTTGACAAGAAAATACACGAGACAAGGGAAACCGTGGGTTTCAGGGTATATTCTCACCTTCTCTCTCTGGATATCTCAGTCTGACAAATTGAGTTTCCACTCCTAAGAGCATCAGTTGTAACGATTACCACAGCAGAAATTTTTGATGGCTTAAAGGTGAGGAAAGTCTAAAAACAGATAGTGTGATGTGTTCTCAATCTCCCACATTTATCAAGACAGCCTTGGAGAATTTTTCTAATCTTACATGAGCTCCAGAGTATTTAACAGGAACTTCTGCGCTTTCTTTCAGAATTTTACGTTTTCTGATTTGGTTTTCAGAATGTTTCCATCTTAGCATGAAAATAAGGAAGGGTATAAACCAACCGTGCGACACTCTTGTGCAAGTCAGAAATACACATATGTGAATGATCTGACAGGGGCTGAAACCCAAGGCTTGTAAAACCAACCAACAGACTTCAGTGCCCTCAGTGGAGGCGGGATTGATCCCTGGCAATCCAGTATTATTAAGGCTGCATTTTTAAAATAGAACAGAGAATGTCTTTCAGCTGGATTTTAACCCAAGAAAACTCTTCTGATTGTAATGGCATTACAACCTTTCTATTTCCCCCTTCACTCCTTCCCTGCTTGGTTGTCTCTGCCAGCAGCTCCTCACCTTGCCCTCCAACACACAATGCTCTTTCTCCATCTCAACCTCAGACACATAAATTGCTCTGAAAGGCAGGATCCCCAGGCTCTCACAAAGCTCCTGCTGAAGTTAATGAGACTTGGCACAAGATCTTCATATAGAGAATGATTTGCAAGAGCAGCACCTTACTTACTACTGGAGACAACACAAACATCACATCTCCACTGACAGTTTTCATCCCCAGCTCTAATTTGTACCCCTCAGGAATATTTTTTGCTTTATATCTGACATGACAGTTATTAATACTACTATGAGTACATACCACCTGACTTTGTATGATTTAGAAAGAGGAGAGAGAGCAAAGATAACAGTTTCATTATAAGTTTTAAGAGCCCATAAATCTTTCTACATCAAACCATTCCTGATCTCCCAGGAGGGACTCTCCAAACACTGAAGCCATGCCTATTTGGCAAGAACTACAGACAGGGATTTCTTTTTTAGGCTCCTTCGTCTCTACAAAGGGCAAAAATCTTGGATAGAAGATTTTGGTCCAAAAGCCTTTTTCTTTTCCAGCAGTTAGAAGCACAGCAATGGTTTTAATAGAGTTCTCTAATGACTCCATTGCTACTTTTTATGACTATTTCTTGGAGTAATAAAGTGTGAGAGGCAACAATATTGAATCACTAACTTTCCTACAGTGAAGAAGCGAGCATAATGAGTCCATAAAGTTATTTTCATTCAAAGCCCAGCACCCAATACATTTCTAGCTCCTCCAAAATACAGAGTAAAAATTCCTTCTCACCTGTGTGCTCTCCTAGTTAAGGTCAGGAGGTGAGCTCGCTGCTCAGATACTTGGGAGGAAATTTGAGAAGTCCCACCTTGACTTCTGTTTTGCAATATTCCAGTGACTGTTCCTCAGAGTACCTGCAATAGAGCAAATCAATGCCTCCTTGAACACCTGAGGATCTCGTGCAGAAGTACAGAAGTAATGGGTAGCTCCCCAGACTGCCTTCTCCCACCTATGCATAGCACAAGGCATCTCTCTCCAGAGCCACCTCCAGAGGATGAATCAGATCCCAGGTGGGATAAATTGCCTCATCTCTCTTGATTTACCTTTAAAAGGGTCAAGGCTCCCAATTTAGCCACTTTCATTTGATGCCCAGAGCAGAACAGGATGGTTCTAGACCCTCGTACAAGCAGTTTTTCTAATGTCAGGGACCTTGCAACATAAAATAAAGCGAATACTTTCTCACCACAAATCTTTATAAAAGCGTAGACTGATTGGAAGACCCATACAATGGCTGTGAGGAAAAATTCAAGTTCCACTGAAGGAAACCAATAGACTTTTTACCACAGATTTCAATGGCCCTGGAATTTCACTCCTACTTATGCTCAAATGACTAGGTTTATTAGCGTGAGATCTCCCAATCTATTCAGTAGAAAACTTATTAACTTTACAAGAGTGTATCTAAAATCACTATCTAAACCAACTACAGCTGCATACATGTACCTCATTAACCAAAACCAAATGTGTTTTCCTCTACGGTTCAGTTTTTGCTACAGTTGTAGCTGTGACATGGTTCTGTGTTATGCTGTGCTCTAGCCAGGCATGTCAAAAATGCAAACTGAAAGGTAAAATTATATCATTTCCAAAATAAACAAGTGCCTTTGATCAACACGTACACAAAAGGCAGGTACTTCAAATTAAGGGACCTGCAGGGAATGGGTTCCTCACAAAGCTTCAGTTAGCTTTCTAATTATCTCTCTTATGATGTGTACAAATATTGCTAACCAAACATCACTGAAAAATGGATTCTCAATACTTTTATTTACCCAATAGTTAACTCAAGGGTAATAACACACATGCAAATTTAAAATAAAAACATATGTGAGGAATTTTTGCCCCAAATAAGAATTTGAAACAGATGTGCTCTTTTAACTGTATTTCTTCACCCAATGCTTTTCTCTTCACTGTTTGCATTTTTAATGTATTTTTTTTCAAAGGTACATAATAATTTATTCCCCGCTTTTATCTGACAAGCACGGCTTTCAAACAACATTTTCTGTCTTTACTTCTTGCTGGCATAACTCATTCGTATCAGTTAGTGTTTTGCACAAAGGCAGCTGACTGCAGTTCAACTGTACAGAGGGATACTATTTTCTTTAGAACTGTATTTAAAAATCAGCATAATAAAGTTGCAGGATTAAAACTTGGTAATATTCACCTCTGTTTCTGCTGGTCCTATATTCCCATTTCTTCCACTAAACCCATGCATTTATTGGACACTGAGACCTTAGTTCTCATGTGTTCAAATAGCAGTGCCTAATGTTTAGAGGGATAAATGAGCTGTAGCAGCTTTGCAGGCCCAGAACCAGAAATTAATGGAAAAGATACTCAGTGTCTCTTTCCACCTCCACCACCACCCTGACTTTAACCGTAACTTTTGCAGAAAAGCATCAAAAATCTGGTAACGCAAAATTCCATGCCATAGCAAAACACAAGAGTTATCATAGAGTCAACTCTCTACCAAATGTACCAAATGCGAACATCTCCAAGACTCAGATTTCAGGGTATGTTCACCTACACTGCTACCAGGTCAGGTTACTCAACAGATTATTGATAGAAAGATTCAAACCAAGAAATATCAGATTGAATTCCTATAACAAAACATTCTCAGATTTCCTTTTATAACAAATTGTCTTCAGATTTTTCAGGGACATTTAATCATGTCAAATTTCACTAGCGCACTCACCTAGTCACAAAGTGTCTTGGCCTGTTGTTGCAATACAAAATGACACTGCTTGAAAGCATTTTTCTTCAGTAGAATCCAATTCCAAATAACAAACCCACCTATAAGACTTCATATACATATGCTCTGAAAATAGATTTATAACAAGCCCTGTATTGGGATTATATTTGGTTTATATTTAAGGTGTAAAGAGAAGAACTGGTAAGTTAGGAAACGTTTCTAATTTTCTACTGTGCCTAAATGGCAGGGTATGGGTAGCCACAGTCTGCAGGGGCCCTGTGTGGAGGAGGTCTGGGGGTGTTCATCACAAGGTCCTGTTCATTTGGACAACACTGTGAGCACCTCCAAACTGCAGCCCATCAGGAGAGCCCATGGCACCTCTGCTCAGAAATAATTAAAGAAAGTAGCCACTGGGGCAAGAGAGGGTGAGGAAGAGACATGTTTTGAGAAAGAAAATGAAACAAAATGGAGAGGATGTGGAAGACAACATCACTGGGAACGTGGCTGGAGACACATCCTCAAAAGGAGATGATCCCTGACAGAGGAGGGACACGGGACTGAGGTCGCCCCACACTCTTGGTACACTCCTGAGGGACTGCACCTGCATGTGCCCCACACAAGGCCAGGGACACCCCTGAGGGACTGTAGCCTGTGGGTGCCCTATATCTGAGCAGGTACACCCCTGTAGCCATGGGTGACTCACACTGGTGCACACAAAGCACATAAGGAGCAGCAGAAAGTCATTAGGCTGGTGATCCCAACTTGCTCTACCACCTGTCATGTCACAGAGGTGACTACAAGACTGTGATAACACGTGTGGTGACAAGAGGAGGCTGAGACCAAGAAGGAGGAGGAGAGGAGTGGGACTGAAGCCAAGCACAGGGAAGGGGAAACTAAGTATATTCATTACACGACAGGATCTTCAGCTACACAGCCATATGCCACCTTCACCACTGAACTCATCCATCGTGACTGAAGAGAAAGTGTCTTCATATGACAATAGACTTTTTTTCTTTTTTACTATGCTTACTTAAAGTCTTCCAGAAATCAGAATTGGGAATTGGCTTAGCATTTTCAGTAGTACTCCTTCTTCAAAATATGATATCCAAAGCATTTCACCACATAGTATCCAAGAAGATACTACGTTGGTAATAGCTGAGCAAAACTGGAATTTTCAACATCCAGGAGATGTCAGTGCTTCATATAATTCAGACTTTATAAGCTAAAACATTTCTGCAAAAATATATTTGAATTCTGTTTTCTGAAAAAGGTGATAATTTCACAAGATAAGGTGAATTTTTTTAGGGTAGATGTCAAAAGATATATTTCTGGCCCAAATATTCAAAACTGAGGGAACTGGGGTTGTTTATCCTGGAGAAAAGGAGGCTCAGGGCAGACCTCATCACTCTATACAACTACCTGAAAAAAGGTTGTAGCAAGGTGAGGGTCGGTTTCTTCTCCCAGGTAACAAATGATAAGACAAGAGGAAGTGGTCTTAAGCTGCGTCAGGGAAGGTTTAGTTTGAACATTAGGAAAAACTTCCTCAATGAAAGCATTGTAAAGCAGTGGAACAGGCTGCCCAGGGAAGCAGTGGTGTCACCCTCCCTGGAGGTATTAAAAAGCCATATAGATGAGGTGCTCAGGGACATGGTTTAGCAGTGGCCTTGGCAGTGTTAGGTTAATGGCTGGACTCTGTGATCTAGATCTTTTCCAACAGAAACAATTTTATGAAATACTTTATCTTTTTAACAATTAACAGTTAAGATAAAAACAAAACAGTGTGGTTTTACCTTTGCATTACTCTGCAAATGCTAGAATATCTTGGTGGGGGTTTTGTCCAAGTAAACACATTCTGTTTGATGTAGACACATGACAAAATTTGAACCTACCAGTTAAAGCCTAGTAAAACAAAAGTGATTAAAAATGGGGTGTTATTTAATGAGGTCTTTCCAGAAAGTTTTTATGGGGATGGACAGAAGGGCCAGGCAAATTGAGTAACTGGGAAACTTACTAGGACCATCATTAATTTGGATACCAAAGAGTAAACTAGAATATTGGGGAAGCTTTGGCATCCTTGAAGAAGTGCAATTTCACAAAGCCAGATAGAAAGGGTAAAAATAGGAACATCTTGCAGATCTGGCACATCTCACTGAAGGTTCACAATAGAAAACCAAGCTGTAATGGCCCTGCACCAATCAAAAAAAAAAACAAAACCCAAACTATAAAGCCTGAAACTGGGAGATGGCACTATAAAAACGATAATCAGAATCAGGAACCAGACTGAGTGAATTAGATGTTGGCCTTTGAGCAGCAAATCGAAACAATCAGCAGAGAAATCCAAGCAGCAATTGAACATTGACCAGTGGAAACTAGGAGCAACTGCAATTCACTGAGATTTTTCATTTTCTTAAAAGTGAACTCAAGTAAAGCTAGTAAAACTCAGCAATTGCTAACATACCACCAGAACTACAGTTTTAATAATGTTCTATAAACTTTAAGAATTTGAAATTCATTGCTGTAGAGCAGCTTACACATTCGGTTTTGCAACACACCCATTTTCACACTCAAAGACATCAGAAAAACAGATGAAAGTTTATTTTTCTTTTGATAAAGAAGTTAAGCAGATTTTGGCAGCTTGCCATCAATTTGACCCCATCTCCCAACTTCCCCCCTGCCCAGGCACTATAAATTAATCTTACACTGGTTAAGAGGGAAGAAAAAAAAAATAAAAAATTTAAAAAAAAAAAGGAAAACTTCCAACAGTCAAGTCCTTTGGCTGAACCTCGCAGGGGTATATCCCATGGTGACAATTTTGATTCTTGACTATCTCAGCTGGCCCCTTCCCAGAACTATGCCTAGAGTGCAAACTTCTCCCTTATACTCCAATTCCACTTTTCCTGGTTTTGATATTACCATCAACTGCAATTTCTCACTCAGACTCTCCAGAAATACTCACCATTATTCTCTTCTTCTGGGCTAACTGCTGGTATCCACACAAGCGGATTTTCAGAGTAACTTCACTAAGCTGAAGCCACTCCAGGTTTTCCACTATGAAACTTAAGACCAGCGTACAGGCCCTACAAAAGCAGTCCCACAAATTGGCAATTAAACCCAGGAATTACGCAGGGAGGAAAAAGTTTTAGTTGATTTTGACTGCAAGACAAACTAGAGGAGGATTTTTGTAACTTGTCTGCATAGCAATGAGTATACGAACAGTGAACAAAAAATATAAGGGGAGTCCCACTTTATTTACACAAACATGTAAGTGCATTGAACACAAGTTATCCTAAACCAGATTTTAAATTTATTGTAAGAATACCGATATCTCAATCTTCCTTCTGAAAGTTTAACCATTTTTTTTCCCCGATAGTGATTCTGCAATAATTTCCTACAAAGTTAAATCCCCAGCTTCCTCACTTATATAAGCAAACACCTGAAATGGTTTTTCAGGACAGACTGAAAATGGAGGAAAGTTTCAGAGTTTCTAGTAAGTCTGAATTTCGTGAAACAAAAAGCTGGTTGTTACATCACTCCACAAAAAATATTTATATTGGCTCTGGCTTTAAGGGTACATTTCTCAGTTCATGCAAGTGGCAGGAAACATGCAGAATCTAATCAAGAGATAGTCCACAAGGCTTGTTAAATGAAATGTTAAAGAAAGACTTGTTATGAAAACAAAAAGATGCAACTCAGGAAATGAGCTTGGTCATCTCACAACTCTCTGTTGTTCCATAGCCAAGCATTGGCTAAACATTAGATTATAATTATAAACAATACACAGGGAAGGAACTGCGTTCAGTATTTACCCTAAAAGTCAATTGGAAGAGCACCTAAGTGGCTTGTGAGGCTCAGCTTTATTCAAATCTGACTTAAAAGACTATTCAGAACTTAATGAAAACCAGGGGATGTAGGCTTCCAAGTCATGCACTTTTGAAGCACTTACCTAAAATTTAAAATACAGTTTTATGCATGAGCCAGAAAAAGCTGCAAGAAAATATATTTACAAAATCTGAACCCATATACAAGAAAAATCTTTTCACATAGAAGAGGAAACTTCTTCCTTTGAAAATGAAACTTCTTTTATTTTTCAATCCAGAGGGTCAGCATTAGTAGAAGATAAATAACATGAATGAGGCGGAAGAGGACAGGGGAAATTGCACTGCAGAAGAAAAACAAAGAACAGCAGTCACAAACTTCTCATGAACTCATGAACTACCAAGTTAACCAAGGTAATCTATTGTGATCACCCATATTTCAAGCCCAGTCCTTCTTTAATTTCTTTGACCTTGTTGCTGTAACTTTCATGTATTTATAACGATGAACTACTTATTAGCACAGTGAATATGATCTCCGAGTTTCCAGCAGGATTCTCAAACTGGTACACATCAGTCTCAGACCAAGCATTTCCTCAGATTATACAAGTGCAGCAGCAGCTTCGTGTATTAAGATTTTTGCCTCTGTTTTTATTTGACAGCATGATTGCATTTACATTTGGGGGAAAGCCTGTACAAAGGGATGGCTTTTGAGCTTGGCTCCCATATGCGCTCCTAGCTCTTAACATGGTGAAATTAATAGCTATTTTTATTTCATCTGGCAGGGAGTTTTGCAGTCAATGTAGGATTGTGTCTCCTGTGACTAT
>WEIS01011401.1:0-15011 GCA_013389965.1 Todus mexicanus
ACAACAGCTTCCAACTCTTCCTGCTTATTGCCCATGCCACACGTAAAACACATTTTGAAACTGGTCCACATTCTCCTGGATATCATGGGAAGCTACGGCACTGATAATTTCTGGCCACTGAAGAGCTATGCCTTGAATCTGAGCCCATATGCGTACAAATTAAAAATGACACCTGTGAATTTAATATGTAGATGAATCAGAGTGAGATCTACTACACTAGTCCTCTACCATTATTGCTCCCAGTATTTTGCTTCCATTTCAAAGAAAAAACTATACTTTGGTTGTTACCTGAAAACTTTTTCTTTCCTTTGAAATAAAAATCTTTAAATTTTGAAAGATTAGTGACAGCTAATTTGGGGGCATTACAGAAACAAAGCTTTGATTCAGTGGAAAAGAACATGTTAAAACATGTTCAGATGTGGCTGCAGATCAGTGCAGGCATGGGTGATCATTCTTTCATTCACCCAACGCATCAGGTGAATTCAAGGTTGAGGAAGATACTTAATTTTAGCTTCTGGTGTTTTCTTTAGCCTAATGCTTTATGAAATAAAAATCAAGATCTAAACGATAAACAAATAAATAAATAAATAATCATGCAAACCATGCTGTAAAGTCACAGAATCACAGAAGTAACAAGGTTGGAAAAGACCATAGAGATCATCAAGTCCAACCTGTAACCTATTACCTAGCCTATCACCAACCTGTTACCCAATATCATCTCATCATCTAATCATCTAAATCTTGTCCCTGAGCACATCATCCAACTTCTTCTTGAATACATTCAAGGACGGTCACTCCACCACCTCCCTGGGTAGCCTATTCCAATGGGGAATCACTCTCTCGGTAAAAAAGTTCTTCCTAATATCTAGCCTAGACCTTCCCTGACGCAGCTTAAGACTGTGTCCTCTTGTCCTGTCATTGGTAGTCTGAGAGAAGAGACCAGCCCCCACCTGGCTACAACATCCCCTAAGGTAGTTGTAGAGGACAATGAGGTCTCCCCTGAGCCTCCTCTTCTCCAGGCTAAACAACCCCAGCTCCCTCAGTCTCTCCTCATAGGGCTTGTGCTCCAGCCCCTTCACCATCCTCTTTCCTTCTCAAAACATCATTAGAAAAGACTGTACCATCACCACAACCCTCCATTATTCCCCCAGCAGGCACGCACAGAGTGAGTCTTTATAGAAGGTGTGTTTTGTCCTGCCTAGAGATACAGAAAGCTAAGCAGTATCTTGCAGAGATTTTAATTTAATCTTTTATGTAGCCAGGGAGCTTTAAGATCTAGTGCTTTTAATTTACGTTACCTCATAAATTAATAATGTAGGTATGACGGAGGGTAGCTCATCATATTAAATGTGTCATTTTATAAAGCAGTTTGGAAGCAAAAAAGTATGAAGCCAAAAAATTAAGTACTCTTAAATGATCCATTAGGTGCATAAATCATTACATGTGTTATTTCTGGACTGGACAATGGCTAAAATGAACAATAATTTAGTTACTGTAATTTTATTTAAAGCTAGCAAGCACTTACACAAGAAGCAAGAGAGCAGAGCTGACCCTGGCGTGCTCTTCTGTGGTCTGCCAGAGCTCTCTGCATCACTCCCACACATGCAGTCCTGTGCCTAGCAAGTGTGGGACAAGTCCTCCCTGAGCAGTCTATGCTTGGGCACAATTCTGGCATTTGATGAAGCTGCACAGGGAGCCTAAAGGAGTTTGAACGTGGCTGCGTGAGTTTTGGTTTGCTTTGAAGAGTGACTCCCTTCCCATGTTGAGGACATAACTGATTGCCTGCTTCAGCTTAAATAGAAAACTCCTTACCATGCAACATGGCTCAATCAGAAATCTTCACTACTCATAAATACTCATGGCCTAATACTCATAAAGAAACTGAAGAAAATTGCTCTAAATGTAATGTATTACTATAAAATTTTGGTGGTGAATTTAATATAATATGTTCTATAAAATGTGGGGGAAAAAAAAATCTGTGAGTCTTTAAACCGGTTTGTGTCCATGATAGGTATTCTGTGAGAAAAACACATGTATTTACAGTATAGTATAGATACATCCTGGTACAGTACAATAGGAATTTAAAACCATCATAAGCTATATAATCTGTATAGGAGGGACTATATATCTATTCACTGTTGTTACATTTTATGAGCCCTCTTTTGTGTATTTTTCCTAACGACTGCTGTTCTTTCCATGCTTTTTAGCTGCATAGCGAGGTAACCCAAAGCATGCCTGCTGTCTCAGGCCCTGTGAAGCCGCCCACGGAGGAAGGGGTGGTGTGAAGGCACTGCCTGTGCCTTTGCCTGTGCCTGTGCAGTGTGGGGAAGCTGAGCTGCCCAGCCCTGCTGAGGAGGAGGTGGCTGCACAGGTGTCCTTGAGGAGCTTTGCTGCCAAGAAATGTTAGGTGTCTGTAGATTTTAGCAATCTGTGTAGGCAAGATCAGAGAATCCATTCCTTTACTACTTCACTGCTAAGGTGACTCAGATGTCGTATTTCCACCTTCTCCCACTACCACCTTTTCATTAATCTTGTTGCAAACTACTGCAAGAGCTCAGATAATATATAAAATATAGATGAAGGTGAAGGATAAAAGAACAAGAACATGATTATGCAGGTTTGTTGTTACTTCCACGTCAGAATTATCTTAACTATCCAGAAGCTAATGAAATGCCTCCTTAACATGTCCAACTACGCCTGGAGGGCAACCTTTCCTGAAGACAGTATTGCCCCATACAGAGCTGCAAAGCCTCTGCATATTTCTTTCTCCCTATATGCACACATACATAAAATGCAAAAAGGAGGAATAATTAAGAGATGATGCTGAAACGCAATCCTTGAGTTTTCTGATATACATGCATGTGACATCTCAGCTGTAAATGAGCAAGCAGATGAACAGTAATTCTTTTCAGAGTAATTCCTAGTGCAGCACCACTGAAAGGTCTCAGACATGCTGAGGCAGACACTATGTAAACACATGGTAAGAGACAGTCCTCCTTCCTCTCTAAAGGACTGTCTCATCCAATTCAACAGTGAGTACAAGGAAATCAGAGGTCTATAGTGACTTTGTCAAAACCACAAAACAAATCTGCAGCAAAGCTAGGAACCAAAGCCATATCTCCAAAGGCTCAAGTCTACTGTGACACCAAGAAAATACTGTGTAAATTAACCCTGTTCAATTTGCTGGTCACACAAATGCATGCTCTTTACTGAGCCTGCTGCAAGCTTACTTGTAATAATGTTCCCCTGCATCCCAAACAGGCTGCAGGGCTTGCATCTGCTCTTCAACTCAACCATCATTTAATTAAATGGAAGATATAAAACTACCAACCATATCAATTAACTGCAGCAACGAAGAGTATAATGCTCTAGTTTTAACCCCAGGGACCTGGAGAAGCACAACCACTCACCCCAGAATTCAGCAGTATTAAAACATTTTCTGAGAGAAGCTAGAAAGGAAAATATTTAAAAACCAAAGAAAAGAAAATGTAGTTGTTTTGGGCTAGCATTTGTTATTGTTTTTATGTTAAACCATTTCTTTCTCTAACCTCCATACTTCTCTCACCTGTGAAGCAACCATGTTTGCTGTGGAGTAAAAAACAAATACAAACTGAATACTCAAGTGCAGAAAACATGGCCTCTTAGGAAAATATCATTATAACTTGTGGATACTGCTCTAGGACTTGCCGTGAACAGTGAAATTCCTTTATCTGCAGCCCCCTAATGATTTAGAAGCTGAAGAAACTGTAATGAAGGCTAACAGCAAAATTTCAGCTTTTATAATCTTAACCCTAGTCATCCGAGGTGGAGCATTTCCTGAGTACCCTGGTTTCTTATATTTTTCCTGCAGTAAGTTTCCACCTCGCTGCTGCACAGCTGGAAGCTGAGAAATGTGTACTTCTTACTGTTTACTTTCTGAGCTACTTCATTAAAAGGCTGTGAGCCCCACTGTGTAACAGAAGGGGAAAGCGTTGTTCACATCCTTCCATGTATCAGGGAGGCTCTCTGACACAGGACATCTTGATGGCTGAGTCATCCCATCTGTCCCAGACACTTATCAGGCCAAAATGAGATGAGCTGCAAGAGTGCTCACCAAGAGGCAGTCCTTCAAGCAGTCAGAGCATCCTCAGCCCTTTAGGAGGATGGGTACTCAGGGCTTTCCACGAGCACTTCAAGATTTGTGGGTCTGGCTTGCTGGAAAGACAAGGTGTGCTGAAGACAAAGTGCTGCCTTTGGTTATGACTGCACTTCCTCCCGGAAATAAACACAACAGCTCAAGTTTAACTGGGATCAGAGCTTGGTCTTTGATGTCAGGGGCATAATGCCAGGAAAATACTGCAATACTTTTTACTTGGCTATTCAAGGCACTGCGCTAGTCCTGAGTTTGGAAAACAAAATTTACTTAGCTTACTCAGAAATGGCCATAAAAGTCAGCTGTGGTTAGAGGAAGAAGATATTAATTAAAAAGTGATGTTCACAGAGGTTTGAACAGAAAACTGTTGAGGAATAATTGCAGACAGTGCAGACTTTGATTATATGACTTGTATGTATTGGAAATAAACCTGGATTTCTTACTGTTGGAGTGAAATTGTATTAAGAATAATAACATTGCACGTAGCGCAGGACACACAATGAATTCAGAACATCCTTTAACAAGGAAGCAACTGGGTTAAGATCAAGATCTCTTGTGGATCTGCTACAATCTTTTTGTTTAAGAAAAGAAACCTGGATGAGAAAATACTTGTTTCTGCTTAAGCAATATTTTCTTAATTTTATTGATGTGTCTAAGGGGCTGCTTGACTTTAAAATAACTACATAATAATACTATTTAATTGCTGAAATTGTCTAGGCTGTTCAGAAACAGTTTTCCAGGATTCTACATTAGATATGATAATGTGTGTGTAATCACACATCTCTTTTTATACTACATTGTTTAGTCTTTTATGCTTTGGACAAAATTTTACTAGCATCAGGAAAGCAAACACAAGTTCGATTTAACTGACTGGTTGGAATAAAATGTCCACTAAATGTAGAGCAGCATGCAAAGGCCACAGGAGAAAAAAAACACAAAAGCTCCCATACCTGTATCTTTGCTTTGGAGACTGCTTTTCAGCTGACTTAAAAACATGTCCAAGATAATACAAAGGAAAGAATAAAAAGTTCCAGTTTGTTGCAAACCACGTTAGAGTGAAGGGTGCATCAAATTTCTTAAAGGTCAGTTTTGCTAGCTGGGTTGAACCCGACCAAGAGGAGCAGACACCCAGGACCACAGCCACGCCCCAGAAAATCTTCTTGAGTTGTGCCACAGAGCATTTCCAGCAACAGCGGTTCACCCTTCCACCACCTTCCGCCCCAGCTTGCATCTGTGCTTCTGCTGGGGCTGGAGACTCCCGGGAGCGCTCATCCCCTGGGGAGAAGAAAACATAAGGTTTACTAAGGAAATCCAGCCTGCATTTTAATTTTCAAATCCCAGGCCATTCTGAAGTCACATGGAGCTTTACCAGCAAAAGAACCCACCAGATTTTGCCACAAAATGCCCTTCGTTTTTAGATCATTGCAAAGCTTCTGGTTTAACTGAGGCATAATTACAATGCAAATAATAATTATCACCTCTAGGTTTAGAAGCCACTGGGTAAAATGGAAATGAAAATTACATGTTGCTCTGATGTACGTAGAAAAGCTTAACACGCCATTTAAACTGATGCTGTTAGGATGTGTAAATGAATGAAAAATACAGCACCAGGTTTAATAAAGCAGCAAAGGGGATTACAACAACACTTGGAAGTGTTACTGTCTCGGAAAATGTGGAATTGAGCGGTTTATGACATACTGTGTTTCTTAGAAGGAGAGAGGATACAATATATTTAATCTTGCAGTTAAGCACAATCACTGCAACGTAAGTAGCACAATTAATACTGAACTTGGATCACCAGGCATTTCAGTGATCCCTGGCTGTAGCCAGATGGCAAAAATTAGACCAACCCACAGGCTGTCCTGAAGATCATTTCAGACTAGGCAACCCTAACTTTTTTTTAGCTTGAGTCGTGCACCAAATGAGACCAGACTGGAACTTTGCCCCGGTGTAACTGAGCCTAGTATGCTGCTGGAAAATTCTCTCCTAAAAGCCCTTGCCATTTAAACCCTTCAACAGGACTTGTTATAGCCCTGCTACAGTACCACCAATGAGCAAAGTGAGGTTAGGTGGTTCAGTTCCTATAGAGATAAAAACATGGTGGCAGACCTCAGCAGCAGGCCACTGCTTTCAGGGCTTTCACCTGCCTTACTTAAACATCCGCTAAGTCAGTCATCCACATGCAATACTCAACAGTGATTTCTGCTAAAGGTTGCCTCTAATTTAGTTGGTCCATTCACTTGAAGGAGGATAAAATAATAATGCATGTTGAAAGCCAGGAACCTACAACTTCAAAAGTGTCCAAAGGTCACTGCATGCATTGAAAGGTGGAAAGAGAAATGTAAATATAGGCAGGACAATGAGAGATTGTATTATTGCCATTTACATATATGTGAGGCAGACTCAGAGAGATCTCCACACAAAAACTCCTTCCTTATCATGATAAGAATTAGGATTTGGCATGGAAAAATCTCTTACAGCCTCTTATTTCAGGTTAACCTAAATTTGTATTTACATGAGCTAATACATTGGAAAAGATGTATTCCAAGAGAGAGAACTATTTAATTATTCTTTACAGATAAGAAATGCATGATCTGAGCTAAGAGTACCTCTGGCTTGTTGAGTATTTTGTAACATGAAAAACTGTGGCCTCTGTTTGATAGCTTGAAATCTAAAGAGTCTACAGCAGCAAAGGTATAAACATCTAGTCTTGTCATGTGGCTTTAAGAGAGATGGGGATATTGCTGATCTCTCCACTTATTTCTGTTTTCAATAGATTTTATGGGCAGCTTCCAACATTCCAGGAGATGCATCAGCAGGCCAATGAATTATCCAAAGTTAACATGGCTTTGTATTAAACATGTAATGGAAAGGTTACAAACTACCTGCTAAATGTTACAAGAAGCTGGAATTGAAAAAAGGTTGCCTGTGAACCCTTAGCTCATTCAAAATAATTTTAATACATTTTCCTTGCAATACATTGCTTGTAACTGATGGCCTCACTCACTGCATGGACCAGTCAGGATTCAGCCTACTGAACAACGGTACACTCATTTCTTTTAACTTCACCACACAATGGGCAGCTGCCAGCGCTCTCCTTGCTGTCAACCACACAAGTCCTAGCGTGATTACTTAATTTTTCATTTTCTCTCCAACTTTTCTACTGGGTGCTGTCACTGTAACACCAAAAACTTCAAACACCTTAATGAACTCCAGGATCCTTCCCATGGACCTCAGGGAGAGATAGGCACAGAAAAAAATGAATCCAGGCAGCCAGGGTACCAAGTGAGATGTGCCACTGTGTCAATGCAGGCAAGAGCTTTACACCACTCACTCACAGTTTGCATCTCTGCAACTACTTGGAGAGGTACGTAAAAATGTTCCTCCTTCTATAAGACAGCTGGCAGGGTACCCACTGTCTCTGTCTTTACAGTTATTCCCCCAGGAAGCAGGAAAACAGTATTTAAACCCCTCCTGCTGAAGATATTTGACACTAGGGAACATGCCTTAAGCCACTAGGGTATATGATATCCCAAAACGAGTAGGTGCTCTGAATCACAAAACTAAAGCTATGTTATTTTTTCTAAAATAAGAATTGATCACTGAGACAGCAAGATAACACGTATGGTCCTCTGGCTCAGTAGTCTAGGCAATCACTGAAAAGGGGGAAGATCACAACTGTAACATCTGATGTGGCAGACACTCAACATAAATTAATGCAGTGTTTGGTGGACACCCCACAAGAGACACTGGTATCTTCTCCCCAGCAAGGACTGAAGCTGCCCACCCTCCTCCCGACTGCACTGTGCACATACACATGAGTCAGCAGCTCATTTGGTCAGCCTGCACGAATATCACTGGCTTTTAACTCTATTCCATAGCAATTACTCCCTATGAAATAAAGCTAAATTTTACCAATGTTCTCTCTGCTCTATAGGCAAAATGACTTGTCCAGGTACATTTAATTTTGTGTGAAATACAGCAGCAGAAATATTTTCAGCAACAGACAATACTGCACATATCACTTGTAAAGTGATCTTGCAGCTCAAGGCTTACGTTTCTAGGGGTTCTCATTCTTTGGATGCATTTACATGCTGGACAGAGTAAAAGACTTATCCTAGGCATGATGGGATTCAAGATGAAAAAAGGACATATGGTGACAGGACAAGGGGTAATGGCTTTAAACTGAAAGACAGTAGATTTAGATTAGATTCAAAGGAGAAATTTTTTACTGTGAGGTTGGTGAGACACTGGAACAGGTTGCCCAGAGAAGCTGTGGATGCTTCATCCCTGGAAGTATTCAACGTCAGGTTGGATGGAGCTTTGAGCAACCTGGTCTAGCGGAAGGTGCGCCCGTCCATGGCAGAGGGGTTGGAATTAGATGATTTTAAAGGGTGCTTTCAACCCAATCCGTTCTATGATTCTATGATGGGACCCATAATTTGGGGTAAAAATCACTGACCCAGTGATTAGTAGTTACAAGCCGAGACTTCTTTTAACTATTCACCAGTGAAACTGCATTGTGCCCTCATGATTTCCCATGCTGCCAGAGGGCTAGATGACAAAGGGGCACAGCCATTTCCAGTGGATGAGGAACTGTCCTGGAAGATATCTGGGACCTAATCTGCCCCAAGACTGATTGTCTTTGGAAACAACGGATGCTACAAATGATATACACCCCTGTGGTCCCATCTTCCTGTTTACCATGTTGGGGACTTGCCAGTGTGCTGGAATGTGTAAGACCCAGGGCTGTACCTTTGCCTATCCAGTCCCTGTGTCCCCATAGCGACAGTTTTTGTCACCCAAGTGACAGGTGCACAGATGGGGTGACATCAAATCCACACATGGATGAGAAGCTCCACACTCTCTTTCCAATACTGCTCAAGGGCCAGCTGGCAACAGAATACACAGGAATGTAAAAATGGCAAAATGGCTTTTCAGAATGGATGAGACAGGACACTAGAAAAATTTATTTCTGGATGTCCTTATCCAGACTTTTAATGGGATTCTTCCTCTATTCCTTGTAGCAGACTGCTCTGTATGCTACTGTATCCCCCAACAGAGTAAATCAAGATGCTGAGATAGATAGAGGAAAAATGCCTATCTTGCTTTTACTAAATTTGGAATTTTATTCTTCCTTTTGTTCATTCATTTTCCTGTTTCATGAATCCCAACTGGAACCACTCCTCCTCACTCCCTTTCAACCAACCTCTCTCCCATGGCATTCAAAAGAAACAGAAGGAAATCACCTCCAATGTCAATGCCGTTATCCACAGGGATACCCAACATCAGAAAACAGCCATACTTCTGTTTCCTCCATTAGAGGTTAGACTCCTTTCAGCTTACTTCAGACACCTGTGATAGGGACATCTAAACCTGAGCTATTCGTTCCATTACCCTGGCTGAGGCCATGGACAAAAACAGGCACTGGAACGCACTACACACCCCACCTAAGGTAGATGCCTTACATGATGTTCCCTTTCTTACTGACTACAGATGCTTGGGGAAAAAAAAAAAAAATCCACCCCACCTTTACAGTCTGTCCAAACCACTTCAAAAGTGCTTTAAGGCTTAAGACTCATGTGCACAGCTAGCCAGTTAAAGGCTTACCATAGGACCACATTGTATCTCACTATATATGTTAAAAATGTGATGCCGATAAAAAACAAGGGTGGCATTCAGCTTCTCAGTTTGAGACATCTGCTGTGCAGACTTGTATATCTGAGACAGTCATTTGCACTTTCAGCATAGTTAGTAGACAGAAAAAAGACATTTCCATAGCACGATTTTCTCCTCCTGAAGCAGATGATTAAAACAAGCCAGATGAATCACCCTCTGCAAGTGCTTGTTTCTCTCTACCAGCTCTAAACAGTCTGGTGCGACAAGCTCAGAAGTAGGTGTTTCTAAGTGTAGGTGTCTGAAGCTGGGTGAGATGAGTCCCACCTCTCCACCGCTGCTGTCAGGAACAGAGAGTAAAGCCACCACAGACAGCGCTGTTAGACCCAGAGCTGGGGCCCACCACACAAACATACTTAGCTGTCACCAATGAACTGCTTTAGCTGTTGTCATCTAGTCAGCAAATGAGTGAAAGACGTATTACAAAAGAGCTTGATGTCCTTGGCAACCCTTCAGATTGAGAAACTGACCCTCACAGACTAAGGTCCTGCCTATTAGGGACTGAAACATGTGCCTAATGATAATGCACAATTCCACTAGCTTCTCCAGGCTATGGATGTGCTTCAATATAAGCATATACTTCAACAGTGCTTTAAACCAGGCTTCTGGAAAAAAAACCTCTGACAAAAGGAAGAATCCTCACAGGTCTCTGTGAAAACTGCAAATGAGCCATCCTCAACCACTTGCATTTTGCCAGCCTCTCAAATGTTTTGTAGCTGCTTGGGCATTGCATAGAACAAGTTTGCAAAAATACTACATTCTTATCATAAATAGGGGAGAAGGAGTGAAGGCAAGTCCTGCAAGACAGTGCCTGACCCTGAGTGTGGTTATTGTTTCACAAACTCGTGTCATAGAGGGAGACTGGAGCTGGACACTAAACAAGGTATATTCTCACCACCTGGAGTGCTGTGTGACTTCCTCTTCACCCACTAATTACTACATAGAGAGATCAGTGGGAGGCCATTAGTGCCAACACAATTACTTACCAGTTACAAACATACCTAAGAAAACACACAATGACTTCTGGTATTTGTCTTCTGGACGCACAACACTATTTGCCTCAATAGCAGACTCCCAAACTCCTCAAAGTGTTTTTATCCCATAACTATCTACCACACTACACACATTATTTACCTGTCCAGGATTTTTGAGCTAAGCTGTTGAAAAACAGATGAGGCATCATCCTGTGAAGAGAAGATGAAATGCCAAATCCACAAAGTGATTTATGTCCCAAATTGTCACTGCAGTTGTCTAAATTTGAAATGTTGATATTTATTCAGATATATTGCCCAGGCATTCTCTTCACAGTTGGTCAGGTTTTAGTGAGGTTTTAGGGACTCACCTGTCACCTGGCAGAACATCCAGTAGTTAGTACAGCTTTCTCATGCAATTGTCAATGATGACCTCTCCTTTCATAGGTCATCCTGATAGCTGTTTTTAAGGAACTGTTAATATTTTCATTTTGTAACCCAGTAATCTCCATGTATCAACCTTTCCAAAAGCTTACATCTCTGCTGCACAGGACAGTGATGAGAGCATGCACAGCCTGACTTCTGTATCGAGAGACGTTCCCTCCTTCCCCAAATTAGTTTTAGCTTTGCCAAGGCTGCTTCCACCAGCTATATCCTCCTCCCAGCCACACTAGAGTTCCTCAGATGCCAAAGAATCCATTCCTGGGCTTGCTTAAGTACTGTGACTTCTAAGCAGGTTTCTGCCTCTCTTACCTCTAGACCCTGTCAGGATTCAAAGACACATTTGAGTCTCCATCTCGCATTTTAAGATTAATTTTCAAAAAGTATTTCCATTATGTATTTGAAGTAGTCATTGGAACAAGGCCTAGAGCTTTGCTCTTCTCTCCTCTGGGCAAATGTCCTCCTCATTTCATGCTTTCCCAATGAATAAGGATGTTTTCTGTTCTGAGCAGACCAGCTTTGCCGATACCTGGGCTCCCCTGGCCTTGGAGCGTCTGCGGATTAGGGCATCCTCTTGGGCAGATAGGATCTCTGCTCCTTCTATCACAAGGGGTAGCAGGCTGCTTGATGCACTGAGCTACTGAAGAGGAGCACACACTCCACCTCCACCTTTTTGCAGGAAAGAGCTCAGCCATTTATCTGCCAACTCAACTCTGAAATACAGCATTAAGTGCTAGAAAAAGTGAGCAACAGTGAGCAACAGGCATCCTAGCATGGCATAAAGCACAGGACTCTGCTTGGCATTACCTGCTGGGCAAGCTAGATGATTCATCCTGCAGCCTCACTGGTGTCCTTTGACAGGGGTCAAGAGGCACATTGATAAAGGAGATGCAGTTTCTCTTTCTAGGTTTTTAAGAGGCTTCTGACAAAATCTTACTCCAAAGGGCCTTGCAGAAAACAAGCAGCCACAGAAGATGCTGGAATGAATAAAAGGCTCAGTACAAGATAAGAAACCCGTGTGGAGTAAATACAGCAATGGGCAAAGTAGCTGAGGCTCTGCAGAGGTCTGCTGTGGGACCTGCACTCTTCGCCATAACCACAGGTAACACGAACAAGGGAGCAAGTGTTGAGGTGACAAAGTTTCCTAATGACATGAAGTTAGACTGGTTAGCAGGGGTAAGGGCCAGCTGTGAGGGATGACAGGCTACATGACTGGGTCATAAATTGGCAGACAGAGAAGTATGCTGATAAAGAAGTACACATGGGAGTAAACAACCCCCATGCTCAGCGATGGGCTCTGGCCATTGCCACCAGCTATCCTGAGCACTTCACAGGCTGCTCCACAAGAAGGGCAATTCAGTTTTCTGAAGCCACCAAAAGCAAAATAACTGCCAAAATTTGCTATGAATAAAGCAGAAAACAGAGAAAAAACTTGTTGCCTACATATGGGGAAACTGCAGCTGCCAACTCACCCACACAGCAAGAGATGCATCTCAGGTTAGAAAACACATCTTCCCAATCAATTCCACCAAGCCAGAGACAGGGCCAGAAGGACCTTTGGTTGGTTCCCATATGGCAGCTGTGCATGTGATTTTTGAAGCAATTGCTCCTGGGTTCCTACGGGGAAGCTGAGCCCCCACAAGTGGTTGATGGATGGGACTGCAACACTTGGTGTTGCAATGACTTTGGGTTTGCGCACATTCCCCCAACTTCCGAACCATGGTCGGTGTTGAAGGTCTAACTGACCAGTACTATATTTTTTAATGAATACCAATTAATGTACTGTAATGGAAAAATGACAAAACACCATAAACCTTTATTAAATCAGTTTTAAAATGAGAGCACTTGGTCAAACTGGCATTGCACATATGGATTTTCAGATGCTATTTGGGAAACTGAAAGTTTAAAGTGCTTTCTTTAAATACCGTGCTTTTACAGTAGCAGATAAAAATAATTTTACTTAATTTGATCATGGAATGGCATGACTAAATTAAGAATAAATCAATACAGCAGATGGTTTTAAAATCCACAGTAGAGGTTATTTTAAAGAACGAAACCAGGGTATTAACGTATTAGGTCAGAAGGTCTGAATTTGCTTGAGGCTACAGAATAAGGGATGTAGGTATCTGGAAATGGGGAGAAGTGCATGAACACAAATTCCAAGCAAGAAAAATGCATTCTGGGTTCAGACCCCTTTTGCTATTGGAATTCATAAATTAAGTAATTGTACAAGGTAAAGTGTTACCGATCTGTGAAGATATTCAAACTTATCTGATCATCTCACCTTAATTTCAGCAGGGTAGGGTATAGGTCTATTGGCTCACTGGCAGTCAAGATGATTCTCCTGTCCTCTTGTCTGTGAAAATCTGTCCCATATCACTGATACCAACAGATCATCCGTATAGCTTAACTTGTACCAAACAGGCCTAAGTTTATCGTTACGTGTACTCCCAAATCCTAAAGTATTACTCATATATACAGTGTTTTCTGTCACTAATGGTTATCATATACTAATTCTTGTTTTATCCTGTACTAAATATTATACCTAAGCTTACTAAGAGTTAGAATTAAATGATCTGCACTTATTTGCCGAATATATGCTAAATTCTCCTCCTCAGCTTAGATACACCTTTCTTCCTCTGTCAAATACTCCAGCAAGGTTTCTTGCAAAATATATATTCTAATTCCTCTTAGTGATATAGAGAGAGCTGAAAAATTATCAACTTCATACTGCAGCAATTTGGTGTTTAATCCATTTAATTTCTCTTCAGAGGCAACTGCTTAGAAATTCTATTAAAAGTGCTGCATTCAAATGAACCTCATTAAAATATAATATTTCACTTTGAGTTTTGTGGGGTGAGGAGTTCCCCTAAATACTGTCCTTTTCATTATTAATCAGAATACGTGACTGGGAGTCCAGAGTGAAAAAGGAAGATATTGGGTGCTTATTACAGCATCAGCATTGTGGTACTGGAAAGTAACAATCATAAAGTCACGTAAAAAATAATTCTGATTATAAGATACATATTCCTGATAGTATGGAAAAAGATGTCTGAGCTTTTTTTCATTATTCTGCATTTTCTTCTTGAGTTAAAATTGTACTGAAGTTTACAGTGAGTTACCTGGTGAGGTCACTGAGACTTTCACCATTTACTTTGAGGAGACCAGTATCTCTGTGGAAACAGAACTTCCATTAGAACAAAAATACACTTTGACCAAAACTGTATCTTGGGCAAATTTTGATAAAAGTCTGCAAATTTCACCCTGAACAAAGGTTTGAGAGATGACTGTCTGTTCTAGTGAAAAAAAAACAACAGACTGGATTCTCTGCAGGAAACTATTAATTAGTCAGGCATTTGAGTGTCATGTGTGTTTCTTTAATAACAGTTCTATCTCCAAGGGAATTCAACTTCTTATATACTAATACAAATAGCACATTTATATCAGTACATATATACAGGTATTTATACTAAGAGTTAAGTGAATTCATGCTGTGAAGCCTACGCTGGCTGCATTTTACCAAGAAAAAGACAATGTTCTTTCTTGTTTATGGAGATTTCCAACATTCAGAGTTGCTTGGCTTTCAAGTACACACAGTTTTAAACAGAATATTTTGCTATAGCACATTGGTTTCTTGCATACTGAATTCTAACTCCAATTGATTGTCCTCTTAGAAGCTAAAGAGTTTAACTGCTATTGAACCTCAAACACAATGCCTTTTTTTAGGTTCTAAGTTGAGAACAAGATAGTTGGAACATCTGTTCTCTGTCAGTCAATAACCAGACATTAGC
>WEIS01011404.1:380-18341 GCA_013389965.1 Todus mexicanus
CCAAGACATGCAGAAGAATTGATATCACTGAAGGAGACAGATTTCTTGTCAAGAAAGTGTCTCACAATTCTTTTGCTCCAAGAAAATTTGAATGAAGAAACATTTAATTTGGAGATTTGTGTATTATACTTGGAAAAAGTTAAAAAATGGGTTGAGGAAAGCAGACAGAGCTAGAAAAGAGTGCAAAGAAAAAATACATTTTTTTATTCAAAATCTAAGTTTATAATTTTTTTCCATGGAACTTTTGACAGTTGTCCACCCATCCACTTTGGGAGATTACACCTGAAGCGCTTTCAAATCTGTCTTTTAGCCAGTGCAGGACAGGGAGTTTGTCTNTTCAAACCTGTCTTTTAGCCAGTGCAGGACAGGGAGTTTGTCTTGAATGGTTTATATCTACTTGCAGTTTCCAGAGGACCCCCTTGGTGACCGTAGATGTGTGGTTTCTGGTGCTGGAGCACACACACAACAGAAATCCTCTTTTAGACTGGAGCTCAATAAGGTGCTGAGCATTGGCATAGATTTTGGGTGTGCCATTGCCCCCGAATCACTAGGTCTATGCCACTTTGTTTTAAGCGGTTGCTGAGACAGCTAAGGAGAGAGTCTAATGACCCCAAGCTGCATTTTATAGTCAATGAGGTGGGTGGGGTGTCACCAGAGCATGAACCTAAAGTGCCCTGTAGTGCCCTTAGCTGACTTGCTTCCTGGTTTAAATGCTGCTGTTAGATACAAAAGAGGTGCTTGGGAGGGATACAAACAGCAAAGGCAGTGGGGATAGACAGTGTCAGATTGGAGAACTTCACCAGAAACATTTTCATCTCCGGAGGGAACTTGGATGGAAAAAGGGACCTGGCATCAATCTCAGTTCAGCAGCCCGGTTCAGGGGTTCTTGGGATGATGCACATGATCAGTACGGAGTTCTTTGGATAACGGTTGTTTTGCTTTAAAAATGAGGATGAGAACATTTTCATATACAAAGAGCTGCAGAACAGATTAGTACCATCTGACAATAATTTGTGGTCGGAGAAAAGGCCAGTGTTTGCTGCATGAGCTGTCTGTGGTTGCTCTTCTCACCTTCTTCTACCTGTTGCAGGTAGCTACACATCAAGCTGTACCTTCAACACCCACAGTCTGCATGAGTTGTGCTTAGAGTTATTAAATTATTGTGTGCATTTGTACTCAGACTATTACAAATCCATTACTTCCCTGAGGCCCCAGGAAATGGTTTTAAAATGTGAGTCTTTTCTACAGGGAATTGAGAGACAAAAATACTAAAGCAATGTACTTGGCTTGCACAGATCAATGTAGTGCAATAACTGGGAAGATGAACTAAGCTTAAAACATTACAAATGCGATTGGATGAAAGCTTAACATGACATTGAGTAATTATCACTACAAAAGTCTCCTAAACCACCTTAAGAAAAAACAAAAAACAAACAAGCAAAGAGCTTGGCAGTAAATCATAAAAGAGAAATGACAGTGTTTGCACTTGGAACCAAAGCCTGAGTAATATAATTGCACAGTAGTGAGTAAAACTTCAACTTTGGCCTTCTGTTTCTCAATACAATGGAGAAGAGTAGGTGAAAAGTCTTGGAATGGGAGATATCAAAAGGTTTTGAAAATTATATTTCCACTAAAACTTTCATGAAGATTTTTTCTTCATCAGTAACTTTGTTTCTCTGTCAGGGGAAAAAAAAATGTTCTCGACCTGACAATTTCTTTTTGGGAAAGGAACAATGAAGAAAAGGGAAACAAAACAACCTTTCAGACAAGATTCAAAAATAGTCATTAATGTTCCTACCAGGTTCAGAAGGTGGTGCTAAGTTAAAGGAAGGCACAACTTTTATCCAGTGAGCAATGAGGTTTATCTGCACTCTTGGGGCAATGAGTTAATATTTAATCCCAACATAGGAAGGTACAATCTACAGGTTAGTGAGTCTTCCCATTTTTATTTTTCTTTCATGAATTTGTGTTAAGCTGAAAATAAATACTAACGAAGAGAAATGCTTCCTTTTCTGAAAGACCGAGCCACTTATAGGAATAGTTTGGGGGGAAGGAGTAGGAAGAGAGTTTATATCTTAGACTTCTGTCATTATCTCACTTGAACAGATGGAATCTCAGCCACTTGTGATTAAATCACTAAAATAAACGGACATTACTAAAATGCTGGTCACTCATTTGCTCAATTCCAAGTGAAGAAATTTAGCAATGGCTAGTGATGGATATACATTTTCTGAAAAGGGACAAAAGCAGCCTTTCCCAGTAACTCTAGTCATTGCAAGTTGTATTCCCTCATCACGTGCATTCATGACCAGGAAGCTATGATTCTCCATTTCAACTTGAGATGCATTCAAGAGCCATCCATTAATACTTAAACTCCCTTGGCACCTGAACTGCCACCACAGGTTATGTACCTAGAAAGTCTTTCTTTAAATGCTACATCTACCTAGCCCAGGGTTCTACAGGGCGAGGGCTCTCAAATAGAGATTTCTCTCTGAGATACTCCTAACATACAGGACATCCAGTAATGGGACCATGAACATGTTTGTATGCTCAGTGTAGAAAGCATGTTCCTGGTTTTGCAACACGTCAGTAGCTGTATAAATCCCCTTGGGATTTAGAAGTATTGGGTTCAGGTCCTTGTCATAGAGTGGGATCTGATAGTGTCCAGTTCTCTTGGCTATCAATAAATGTAAATTATTTCAGGTCTTGTCTGAGAAAGTGGACTACATCTCCACTATCTCTAGTTGTTGAAGAATTCAGCTACTTTGCAAGGCACAAAAATGTATTTACAAACCCCCTAAATCAGTCAAATCAATTATCTGTTCATCAGATCTTCAATCAGCTTCTCAGCCCTCCATTTCTAATTAATTGCCATCTGGTGCAGCCCCTTCTCTCCCAAAGCAACGGGGAATATTCTCCTGGAGCAGGCACACACAGCAGTGCTGCTCATACTCTAACCGCTTCTGACTGGCGATCCTAGGAAGCCTGATTGTTTGAGGCAAATCGCCTCCCCAGGGACTGCATGATTTATTCCCTGCATTTGGGTTGCAAGACGTTTTGTAGGGGAAAAAAAATTCTTCTGTGTCATTTATAATAGATCTCACTCCAATAAACGTCCCTCTTCTGGCATAATATGACTGCGGCTTATCAAATAATAAACCCCTGTCACTCTAAATTGCTGGGAGTGGGACCAATCCAGCCAATGTTGATCGTTATGTCCACTTTGTCATGCCATGAAATATGTAGCGGTTTGTACACATGTAGGAGTCACGGCTGTCAGCTGGGAAGAGCCTTAGCATGGCACAGAAAAGCTGAAGAGACAAGTGGGTGTGATTTCTTGGATTTTGATCCTTAATACACTATCCAATTTTAAGTGCTACCTAATGTTCATTAGGGATGATCAGAAAGCCATATGGCCTAACAAATGTAATGTGTACATGGCATACTGGTAGAATGGTTCCTTGTTAATTCTGTCTTCTATTCCACCCTCTGCCTGGTGGATAGTGAGGAGGCTGCTTTTACCATGTTGAAGAGATGACAGACTTGATAACTTTAGTGTGGAGCATTTCCAGAGCTTTACAATGAATGGCACAAACTTTCTAACGGGAGAAAAAAATAGGCACAAGATTTTCAAATGCATCAGCAGGTTGCAAAAATGTGCTGATTAGCCATTTGTATATTTGACTTGGGACAGTTGAGACTTGGGAAATCTCAATTTAATTTCTGTCCCCACAATACTTTCCCTGTGTGACCTTGTCATGCCTTTTAATCTCTGTGCTTGGATTCTCTCACTTTCTCCCTAGGATAGGAAGTTAGTCTTGGTACACGTGTTTATACAGAGAAGACCTGATCTTGCACAAAACTTCTGAGAGTATTTCACACTAGTGTGACATCCGGGGCCTCTTATGGTTACTAGTGTTTCCTCACTGGGGATTTCGTTACTTGTTCTAAGTCTTTTCCTTGTCTTTGACAACTACAGAATAAGACCTGTGCTATGATAAAAAAATCAGATAATATTTCAAGATGGATGCTTTTGGGGACAAATATAGTTAATGAGGGCACGTTACCTTATGACTTGGAGGGGATTGGGACTATCCAGCAGTGCTGGACTCGTCTGGCCTGGGGGCTGGCTTCCTCCCATGGCAAGGTTTGCTCAGCAGCCCTCCCATCATCACACTCTGCTATCCATTGCAAGATATAGTCTTGGACTTCTGATGCAGTGTTTCTTTCTGTGACCCAAGGTGATGGAGTGCCAATAAATATTTTCTTATGATATTTTGGAAAATTCAGGTTTCAGGTGCATTGTTGAATTTGAGGATTTTCTTCAACACTTAGGGGTTTTTTTCTGCCATTATTCTTGGCATATTAAACGAAAGGCTACTCTAATTCAAGGTGTTTTCTGATCTGCTGAAACCACTGTTCTCACATCTGTTGTCAAGCCCATGGCTTGACTGTGTGCTTTCCAGAGCCACCAAGTGCCAGCAGGAGTTCACCTCTTATGCTGCTGCATTTCCTCAGCAGTAGCACAGATGAGTAAATTTGAGCAAATGGCTTATTTGAAACAGAGCCCAAAGAAAGGAATAAAAATGACATCAGCAACAGTAAGCTACTGTTGCAAATAACAGCAATGAAGTCTTAAAGCAAAGGTTGGCTGTGTCTATACAGAGGCAATACTTAGTGTCTGTGTGATATACAAGGCAGCTTATCTCTTTGAGAGCAGGAGACTATAAAAATACAATTGCCAGAACGAAAGAAAATTGAAGCTGATTGCCATAGCAACAAAAGAATTACATTGATGAAACAGAAGCACATAAAATGCTTGTATGCTACATTAAGGACAAAGCAATCAAAAGTAAACAAGAGTGGATTGGAATTTGCTTGGCTAAAGCTGGAAATGACAAATGTTCCCAACTGATGGAGGCGGAAATGAGCCCACAAGAACAGAAGCAGTAGCCCCGCAGAGCTGGAGATTTATCCCCCATTTCCTCTGGGAGCAGGACATGACGGACCTTGGACTATGGGTATGGGCACTTCCCAGGCTTTGAAGGCAGCTGGTAGAAACAAATTCCTGATCATATGGCCAGTAACATCAGATACTTTTCATGTGTGCCTTTCTCCCTGAGACTGTCTGGCTCCTCTCTTCTGCTGAAATTCTCCCTTACAGCTGTGTGAAACAAGCTGCTGCTGTAAAAAGGAGCTTTCTTTTTCCTGCTGCATCAATTGAAGTGTCTTGCTCAAACCGGCACCTATTTGGCCATGAAAATATATATTCCATCCTCTATGGTAATGCACTTTGCCCTTTCAGGTCTGCATGGCATGATAAGACTGCGGACCCTGCAGCAGAGCCAGCAGCTTTCCAGAGTGCACTGGTGAAACAGCAATGTCAAACCTGTACATTAATTCAACAGTTTTCTGATGTGAGGGGTGAGGTGGCAGCAGCAGCACAGTGCTGCACTTCTTTGTGAAGCTCTATGTCCCTGTTTGGGGATGGATTATTTCATACCTAGGGATAACTCTCACCTGCTGAATCATTCCCACAGCCAGTGGGTTGCATGAATTTACTTACCTATGGCATAAGCAGCATAACTCTCAGTGGTGTTATGCCAGAAAAGGAGGATGCTTCTATGCACACCCCTGTCCACACTGAGCTCAAGCACAGATATCCTGGTTGTTTGGAGTAGGGGCTCGTTTTTGAGTTGAAACCGTCTGAAATGTCTACAGTCCATGGCTTGGTCTGGAAGACCAGAAAAAAAAAATAGCATGTGTTCAATGAAAGATCTTTCCTGAATGTAGCTATAATTAAAATCTTAGTGTTTCTTATCATAACAAAGCCTTGAAGTCAGTCCAAATGTTGTAGTTAAGCACAATGAAAGTATTTCAAGTGGTGGACTGACATGTCCTTAAGATACAGGAACATTTAATCTACTAGATCTTAGACTGCAATAATGACCAAACCTTTCAAAGTTACCACAAAAAATTCTTAAGACTAAAATAAAAGTTGACAGTTCCTTTAATTAAACTCATCTTCCTTTCAAAGGAAGTGACAAAAAGAGTTAAGGAAGATTAATTAAGACTTAAATGCACAGAAATGACTCAAGGCATATTCAAGTAAGACTTAAATTAGTCTTTCATTTGGACATGGGAGATTCCACTAACAATAATGAAACAGAGATAGCCAAATCTTAAAGCCTTGGCTCTAAGTTCTGCTTGGAGGCTCTTTCTCAAGTCCTACCCATCTCCCAGTCCTGATTTTTGTTTCTTTAATATTTCTGTCATCCTTTTTTTCAGTTATCTTTTTTGATTTCTGCTGTACTTTAACAATTAATCTCTGAGTCTAAGCCCTGTTTGGGTTTACATGCTCGCTTACGTGACAACCTATTCTCTTTTGCAGGACCTTAAATACAAAGATATATTCAATCTCTGAGTTTCGTATCATTTGCAGTCTTAGGCAACATCAGTTCAAATGGAAATCTTGCTTTCTATCTGGTAAATGAAAGACATCCACACAGATCCTGGCTCTCTAGTGCTCCCTAAAAACCTGATACTTAATAGATAACTGCACTGTGCAGCAGCACCAGCTCCTATGTAAAGGTGGCACCAAGTTATGGGGAGAAAAAACATAGGTAACAATTCTCCTGGTTTGCACTGAAGTAAAGGTTTGCAACAACTTGCCATGCGCAGATGGGCATGAAAGTCATCCTGGTCACCATGGTAATAGGATAATCAAAACCTACCCTTGAATTTTTAACTCTGGATGATGAATGGCAGAGACAGTGTCAGGGCATAGGCAGAGAAAGGAAGGGTTTCATGGGAAGAGAGTCTGTGAAGGAGAGTGAAACAGGCAGGCTCCCAGGTGCTCCCTTCCCCCAAGGAGATAAAAAATAAATCATTTCAGTATGAGCTTCCTACCAGGGCAGGAGGACAATGTTAGGAGCTTCCCTCAGCCCACTACTACACCTGGAGAATGTGTGTGCTTGTGTCCAGGGTGACGGCGATGGGGTCTCCTTGCCTTCTGCAGCGTGGTTCACAGGTTTCTGTCATTAACTTCACCTCTGTACTCCCTTTTCTCCTAATTTCTGTCTTAAATCCATCTTTCCGCAGTGTAACCCCATCACTGACCATTGTGTGGGTATTGCAAAGGGTCATATCCCTGCCTCTTTAAAGGACAATTGCTTTCATGATGTGCCTCTATCTTCTCTTCTTCAGGCTAAAACCCCCAGCTCATCCAGTCTTTCCTTAGGGTCATGTTGCATAGACCTTCCATCACTCTTGTCATTCTCATTTATTTTTCTTTACTGACAAGAAATGTATCCTCATTTCCGGGCTTACTCCTGCTATAAAGGGGCTCCTCAGGCATTTGTCTTCTATACATTGCATCTTCTGGCTCTCATTGATTTTTTAATTTATTTTTATCTCCACCAAACCAGACTGTAAAAACAGGGGGGAATGGGGGGAGCTAACTTCTATTCAGCTTTGTTGGGGTTGCAAATTGAATCCATCCATTTCTCTAAGCAGGAAAACAAACAAAATGCCAATACTCTGGGGAGCACACGTAGCAAAACTATGCAACGAGAAAATCTGTAAACCTAGTTTCTCTCTGTGGGTGGCTAAATGGCTGTTTAAAGCCATTTAGCATCACGTACACACTTGAAGAAACAGAATAATAAAAGAAAGAAAGCTGCATTTTCCTATTAGAGAAGCCCTTTGTTTTCTCCAAATTTACTGGATTGCTGATTTAGGATTGCAGGGTTGAAGCTCTTTATGAAGGGGTAAAGAGCTTCATTTGGGCTTGTAATTGCATTAACATGCACTCGTGAATACACACTCAAGGCAGTGCTGCGTGTCCGTTGAATTGCTGCTCCTGTTGGCCAGAGTCCAAATATACTTTGGGCACTGTGGAGAAGGAGACAAATGGGTGCCATTTCCATGGGTAATGATCACAGGCATTAGCAGGCATGGCAGCAGGGGCGGGGAAGGAAAGATGATGGAAAACTTGCTCATGTAATAAAGTCTGCTGCCCTCCTTTGTGCACAGCAACTGGGAGGGATGCTGCATTTGTCTGTGCTGCTTCTGTTTGAGAAGCAGGGTTCTTTTTATTGTAGGTATTATTCCTAAATTTAAGCAACAGTTGTACTGCAGGTGGCTGCAAAAGCCTGGAGGAGTCCTAGGGGTTGGTGGGGTTTTAATACCTTGAATAGGGGTAACATCAGGTCACACCAGTAGAGAGGGATCATTTATTCTGCTAAACTCCATCCTGTCTTAATTGCTCTCTCCTATTAAATCCCAGACCAGTTAGTTGAAAACTAACTTAGATACTGCTGCAGAATGCTGCTGTCACAGCAGTATGAATAGACCTGCGTGCTCCTTATCTTGCAACGCTTAGAGACAGAAGACCTTCCCACATGGTTTGGTGGGACTTCTAGGTCCCACAGGAAGACATAGACAGGGGTGCAGCTGCTATTTTGTATTTCAGACAGCTTACGGATGACTCTGCCATGAAACATCCCCAGGACAGGAGTCACAATCTGCTTTGCAGATGGATAAAACAAGAAGAAACAATTTATTTTTGCTTCATTCATGCCCTAGTCCATTGTGATGAGACTGAGGCTTCTGTGTTCTGCTTTCTTTTAATGCCCTACACTGAAGTCTGGGAGAGCAAGTGCACGGCAGAGCACAAGAGACAGGGAAGTGTTTTCCCTAAGCCATGCTGCTTTGTTTTCCCTAAGCTTATAGGCTTCTTTGGGGCTTTAAGCTGATTTCAACTCAGACAGGAAAAAAAAAATAATCAAAGTGGATAAAAGCCTCCAATTAGCACAGTCCTCATGTGTAATCTTGAAAAAATAAAAGTACTTCTAGATTTGATACGTCCAGCTTTCAGGACACAGCTACAGCCATACTCTGCTTTTAAGCTTGGTACACTTTAGTGCCCCACTGCAGATATGCCCCCCCTGGCATGCTTCCCTGGTGCCACGCTTGGCTTGCAATTAACCCCTTCCCCAAGAGGGAAGAACTTGAATTCAAAGCAGTTTGTATTCAAAGAACAGTGTGGTTCAGGGTCAGGATTCTGATACAGAGCTGACTGGGTTGATAAATCCTTTTCCAGATGGGGCAGCCAGCACATGTCCTCCAGTTAGAACATATCCCCATTGGCTCCATTCAGTTTGGCTTTTACATTCAAAAGGTCTTTGGTATTTACTCTAGAGCTAAACATCGCCTCCAGATTTGTCATGAGATAGAATCATCCTCCAGCCAACTCAATATACCCCATCCTACACCTGTGTGGTTTTTATTTATCTTCCTCTCCAGCATCTCAGGAATTCCCTTTTAGAATCTGAAATAGAAATCAAATCCTTGCACAACATTGGCAGACTGCCATCTGAAAAACCCCCCATAACATTTAAGGGTTAAGAGGAGGGAATCAGGAAGGATGCACTGTTTGGATTGGAAATAAAAGTAATGTGCCTATTTGTTGACAATTCTATGTGCCTACCAGCACCATTGCAGAAACTGGCAATACAGACTGTTTTAAATTTAAACACTGGAGATCAAGTTTTACACCTGCACACAAGGTGTAGAAGCAATGAGCCGACCAACCTAAAATTAATCTGTGTGGGAATGTGAGATATTGTAGGTGTGCTGGGTAATGGATTTCAGCTCTTTATTGCGGCAGACTGGAAAAGGCAGGGGGTGCCCTCAATTCGTCCTAGCTCCCTTATGACATTGCAGAGAAGCAACAATTTGGTTTTACACAAATTAAGGGGACCAACATACCTTCAGTGATATTCCTAGCTTGCTGGTGATCATGGGATTGTGAAGGGGGTTTGGAAAACAGAGGAAACTAAGCTGACAGAGGAGCTAATTAGTGGGAGGAGATGAATGATGGGGCCCTTGGAGTCTTCCGCTGCCTTAGGAAATCCCAGGCTTTCTAAATACTTCTCAACCCCCCCGACCTTCTAAATGAGTCACTTGAAGGCAGACTGCAATGTCACAGCAGGGTTAAACAGAAGGGCTGGTATTCTAAGGCTCTAATGATTGAGGTGCACTTCAGTTTTAGTCTCTAGATGTAACCTTAAAAAAGTGGCCATCACCTTCATGTCCCCATTCCCTATGCTATTCTTCTCCTCTTCCCATTGCTCCAGGACAACTGCTCCAGCTCTCCAGCTCAGCATCACAATCATCACCACCACTACTTCTGCTGGTGAGATCTTCCAGGAGCCCCACCAATGTACTCATCTGGCTCTTGCCAAATCCTCTCCCAGCCCTGCAGGGTGCCCACAGAGATCACCCTGACCTCTACTCCAAGCTCCACAGGTGCTGCCTGCAGACATGCCCAAGGAGCTGGGAACAGGGGTCTATGAGACACACAGGTGCACCCACAAACCTCAGGGCCCAGCCTTTTCTTCACACAGCTCCTTGGTGCATGAGAAGATTTACAATTCCTTTATCCTTTATTTAGAATTTAGTCCCTAAAGGAATGAAGAAACCTCTGTTCTAATAGTTCCTTATGTTCAGCTTCCTTTTGTCCATGGAGATAACCTCACGGAGTCTTGATTTTCTGTGTATTTGGCAGTGTTGTGCTTCCCCATATGCCACCAAGCTAGTGGGTCATCCTTGGAGAAGCCAAGGGCGTAATTTCCTCAGCCTGTGGGGAGAGCAGGAAGAGTGTACAAATGTCTGATTTCAAAGGCAAGGGGGAGGGACAACAACCTGCAGTTGGGTCTTGTTTTCAGAGCAAAGCCTACAGCCAACCCTCTCCAGGGAAGAGAATTTATAGTCTGTGGGAAGTATACTGTCACACTGTGGATGATGACACAGTCTTAATGTATCATTAAGCACAGTTCAAAGCAGAAAGGCAGAACTGGTAGAGCCTCTGGTCTTCAATGAAGTCCTCTCTGCTTTGTGGCATTATCCTGGACAGATTGATACGCTCTGACAGGCCAAAGGATTTAAATATGATCACAGACAGGTGAGCCATGAATGACTTGGACCTAATGAAGACAGTATCATATGTATCACTTCCCACCCAGAGCTGGCACAGCATCATTTGAATGTGTTCGTTCCAGTACAGGAATGTGAGACCCATATTTATGTGCCATGACACAGAGGTGTGGGCTCTATCGTGGCTCATGCAGAGTGCACACGCCAAGTTTAGTACTCTCTCCCTCCTATCTGCCTTTCATTTTCACGAGAGATTTGACAAGCAATTTATTAACTCCACAAGCCTTCACACAGTCAAGACTAAATTTAGAATTATTATTCATGGAGATGAAAGCTAACACAGTGTCTCCATTACCTCTTGAAATAAGGGCTCCGTTAAGGACCAGTGAGGTAACTGCTTCCACAGGTGCTGCCTGCTCATCGGCACACATAATCTTTCAGTTCCAATTATCCTCAGAGATCTCATTTGTTTCTCAAAACCATGGGTTGGTTTAAATATGAAAACATGTGACTACTCATTCTTTTACCAATTCCAGTAACTCTTTGCATCATATACCTTTTGGAAAATGTGATTTCTTTATTCAGTGCATCCGTCTTTTGTGGCTTGAAATTCTCCCTGAGAGACCCCAGGCCTGGACATTGGCTGATAGAAAACCAGGCTAAATCTAGCCCTTAATGTCTAAATAGCGTGAGTTATTGCTAAACTGAATAATAGCCCCAGTATTTCTTTCTGGAGTTGCTATGCCACTGCTACCTTTCCCTAACTTATTACTTTGTAAAGCTCTTTGGGGTACCTGGAATTTGAAAGGTGCTATATTAAACAGAATTCTATTATATTTTCTATTGCTGTCAGCAACTTCCCTTTTTAGCCTGGTTTAAGGTGCCTCTGTATGTTTCGTGAAATGCATTCCTACTCCTGTGCTCCAGGCTCCCAGGTGTCCATTTTAGGTAGCAAAGACTGAATATTGGTAGGTGTTACAACTAACATCCTTTCAGACCACCAGTCTTTATTCCTCTCAAAGTACTAAGTAAGTTTGAAATGAAAGGGCAGTGATTGGAGCAGTGCATTCCTCATTCATCACTCCGCTGCTTGGATAAAATAATAATAAAGTCAGTAAAATAATCAGTCTCCTTACCCTAAAGAAAGGTTTTATTTTTCCCATTTCTCAGATGAAATTTCTTTACCATCAGCTACAAATTCTAATATTGTCTTCTCCCAGGAAATTTACAAACCCAGGGTTTCCATTTTTAATGCCAGCATAATAATTTGGAATGATAACTTTTACACTGCCTATCAAAAATTGTAACAACTATTGACAGAGTAATGTGATAAAACAGTTTAAGTGTAAAAAAAGTCCGAACCTGCCGAAGTCATGAGATCTCTGTCATAAACTTGGGATAGAATCCAGATTTACTGAGGCATGGGTGAGCTACTTAAGCTGAGCATAAATGTTGTGCTGCAAAGAGTTACAGAAACCCCAGGAACAATTAGTATTACCCTAGAAGTAAGGATGTCCTTGCTAGTAGCTGGGAGATCAACCTTCCATCCCTTTGTTATTTTTGAAAAAGCAAGCGTTTCATTTCATAAAGCTTTCTTTCGTGCCTTTTATTCTGGGAGATCATCGTCTTAAACAGTCTAGGCACTCAGATCAAAGTGTCTGATTTCAGAGGGATTTAATGGTTATTATTGGTTTGTGATTGTTTTTCAAATCATTCTTGATGCATCTTGCAGCAAGTAAAAAGAAACTCTCTACGGGTGGGTAAGTTGAACCTAAACTTCCAATCCCACATGCTGCAGTCAGGCACATCCCATCAGTTCCAACACAGTGGTGAATCCAGCTGAGTTACTTGTAATAGTGTCTAAGAAAACAGATGAGCAGTTGAATCCAAATTTTCAAAATAATAAGTTTCCATGGGGAGGCTGCATAATTCTTTTTACAGATGGACATCCCTGGAGATTCAAGCACTTTTGGCTATTACTAGATGGAGGAAAATGAGAAGAGAATATTTTAATGTTTGAGAGTTTGCATTTCCCTGGCTACACTGATCTTAGAATTATAGCTCTGGGACTTAATTTTTTCTTTTAATGAAGCTTTTAAATGCTTATGAACACTTTTTTTAAATTAAAAATATACATTCTCCATCCCCTCTTCTTTGCAACTTCTTAAATTGCTGGGATTCAAGATGTTGGGGCTAGAGCAGAACAAGGCAGTGGGTGGATGGAGGTGCTGCTATTAAGTCAGAGATATTAAAAATCAAAGGCAGCTGAGACATTGATTTATCCTACTCAATCCTGGACTCTAAAGCTCATGCTCTGACAGGAGGCATTTGGGCTGCCACTTTCAAAATGCTATTAAGATCAAAGATGAATGAAATGTTTCCAATTAGACATAGTTAATACTAGAGATTGCTGAATTTGGTGAATTCTGTACGTTCTGTCATCTATTCACATGCTCCCACCCAGTTTGAACTCTGGAGGTTTTTTGCAGCCATCATTGGCTAGTCTGAAATTTTGGCTTTGGAGATAAACATCAAGTGATTTAAGAGTAAATAAGGCAGACAAAGAGAACCCAAAGGGTCCATGGTGTTCATCTGGAATTCATCTCTGCCTCCTGCAATCAGGATATTCTCAGGTAGCTGCTGAGGACCAGCATTCAGACTTAGACGTTACCATGGATATCCAGAATGGACATCGCGTTAATGTTTAAGAGCTTTAAAATTCTGAGTGGGTTACAAGGAAAATGCTATTGCTGGTGCTTTTCCAATTTCTAGCTGAAATATAAATATCCACCATTCTTGCACATCAAACTAGTACTGAGTAACTGAAGACCCCAAATTATTTACAAAAGTAATCTGAGATTTAAAATAAGGTCATTTTGGCTTTATTCTCTTTTAATCTTGTGCTTTTGTCAAATGATAAAATAATTAATTTAACTGACTGGCAGGCTCTGCTCTGCCAAAATACGAAGATTTATTTAACAAATATTCAAGCTCTGACTCTTGTCTATAGTGAGTAATACGTTCAGAGCAACGACTCCCGCTCCGGAGGACAGAACCAGGCCATGGATTTAACAACCTCATAGCATACACCAAGTACTCCCCTCTTAGAATAAATTCTTCAAGCAGAAATCCATGCAGTAAAGGAGAATACACCCTGTCCAAGGATGCTGATTTTCAGACACAGCACATTGCAGAGACTGAAGAAACCAGCATGGAATGCAGAGACCCATGGGCTGCTCCTCTCATGGAGCCCCAGTGACTCCAGAGTTTCTTCCTCTGAATAGCAATACTCATAGCTGCACCTCAACAGATCTGGAATCAAATTTTGGTATCCTTCTAGAAATCATTAAGACATCTCCAGCCTTTCAAAGTCCAAGCACTGGGTCAGAAGCTGGTGCTGTTGCTCTTTGCTGTGGATACTTTGTGCTCAGAGCAGATCGCTGTGCTAACCTGCTTTCTTTTGCACCTGAGCTGCATCATGTGGATGAAATAAGTATGGTATCTCTGAAGAGTACTGCACCATCTCAACAGACCTTTGGCACTCCCTCTGAACTATTTTGTGGAGGAAAAATGTACTAAAGGTTTATGCAAAGGAAGGAAATTAGTATAAATAATATATGCTAGCAAAACCTCAGGAAATGATTGAAGCTTCTACCTAGGAAGGATAACATGATGCTGTGTGGAATGAGGAAGAGGCCACATGGGCCACATGCTGGATGAATCTGAAGGAAAATAAATCTTTAGAGATTTCCTTGAAATTGGGAAAAATATTGCTGTGGGGCCATAAAAATATTCTATTGCGACAAAAATCAAACTGTCACTAGGATTTTCAATTAATTTTAGCATTATAATTATCTCCTCATTGATAATATATATTTGCAAAATGAAATGTCATTTCAAACCCCCAAAAATCAAAATGTTGATGTAAAACCAAAATGGAATATTTTGACACTGTCAAAATGCTTACGTTCTATATTTCTCCTTAGGAAAATCTAATAAAAAGTCAACACAATTATACACGATTTCATTAAAATGAAATTTTTAACAGAAAGATGTTCTGAAAAAAAAAAAGGCAGAAATATTTAAGTATTTTAACATTGACTGTCTAGGTAACAAGATTACCTTAATTATTGATCTGTTGACTAACCAAGTCATTCAGCTGAATGCTGCTATTCTTTTAGTGTAATGGCAGTACTTAAATCCCGTATTTGCAAACAGGGGACCAGAGAGGAGGTTTCTCCAGCTATGTCATTGATCTTCTGTAAGACTACTAGGAAGCTATGACAAAAAGAAAGTAAAAAAAGAGGAGAAAGAGACACTTCATGTTGCACTTCTCCCTTCTTCTGGCAATCAGAGGACCACAAACTTTCTAATTCTGGCACTCAGGCTACCGTGTCTAACAGATACTTCCATATTACTTTTTCATGAATTTGTGTAAACTTTTTCAACCTATTAAAATCTTATTAAGTTCCCTCTTTTTTTTTTTTTCTTGTCCTGCAATATCCCTTTTTGTTGTATTTCTCTCCTGTTTTATTTTAAATTCCTTGATAATTTCTCAAAATTAAGCAAGGGGAAAAATCGATCTACACAGTTTTATCTGTTTTGGTTCCATGGCCAAAGCTTGACACTAAGAGCCTCCTGAGTGGGAAAGGAGTTTAGCCATTGAGTTTCATACCTCTCTTCCTTTTCACAATTAATCAGAATGACGGATGTTTCATGCTCATTAAATGTGCAGTTTTATGAATGGCTCTGCTTTGCAGTGCCACAGCATTAGCATCATCAGAGATTTTGGCAAATTTCCATGTTCAATCTCTCATGCAAATAAATATTGACAATCTATTTCATTCAATTTATTAGTCATTTTTCCCCCTCCCTTCCTCTTTTTACGTCTGTTAAAATTATTCATTTTTAAGAAGCATTAGGGGAATAATTCACAATCAACAATTTGTCCAGGGTTCAGCCCTGCTGCTTGCAGAACAACTGACAACGGAGCCAGATGTCCCCAGTGCTCCAGGCATTTACTGGAGGGAACAAACAGCCTCCAACCACTGAGTGTCTCTTCCCTGCAAACCGCAATTTAATAGTACACTTCATGTGCTTAAAATGAACCATATACATCCTTATTCATCACAGAATTCTATATTATACTAAAATCCTTTACTAACATTGAGTCTCGGGTTCATTAGTTTTGGCTGGACAGAAGTTGCATAGTATTTTCCCATCTCTTTATTTGAATGAATATGTAAATATTTCCACGCCTGATACATGCATAAGCAAACCTACAAGTAGGTATTTGCAAATATCCATGACACTTGGAAATTAGTTCTCTACAAACATCCCTGCCAGTAAAATTCAATTGTTAGAGTGTTTGCAGAGAGCTAACAGATGAGAGGATGGATATAGCCGGACTGAACGCATTTAAATATTCTCGCAAATAATTGCTGAAGTTTTTCATTATTCACCTAGTTTGATTTTAAAAACATTATGAAATATATAGATTTGGCACCTTCCTAAACTGCTGAGGACAAATGTGAGAACAACAGGAATCTCTACAGTCCATTCTCATCCGTAATGCGCAGGTTTCCTTGAGATGTCCTAGAAGATGATGCTATCAGACAACTGTCTAAAACATCATTAAAACTCCATCCATACCCATTAGCTTAATTGATCTTACAATTTATAGAATGTCCTGCTACACGTGGCAGGAGGCAGCAGTGGGTATCTTCTGCATCAAGCCAGAAGTCTGTCTACACTGACAAACTATACATGGCCATTTACTCCACTATGGAGTCCTTCAGCAAAACATATGCTGTATCTACATAATGCATGGGATAACACTCTCCAGGCACACAGCAGCTACTGCCTTATTTTGGCTGGAGCTCTGTAAAACACAGGTCTGGTTCTGATGTCTATCTCCGCATGTTCTTGATCTCCATTCTGGGTAATACAAGAATACAAAGGAAAATATCTTTGCAGCCTGGGGTTGAGTTTTTTGTTGTCTCCAGTGTAAGGCTGCATGGTCTGGCACACGGGATACCCAGAAGTGTTACAGTTCATTCACAAGGCATGTTCCATCCCTGGATTAGAGTGACTAGAGCTTCTGTTGGTCACAACCACGACTCATTAGTGGAAGAACAAGTAGAAATTTGCACAGCAACTGCTTTTAACTGTGCCTTGCACCAGAGTTATCAATTCTTCCCATATGGTAGATAAGCAATGGAATAAAACCACTTCATCCAAAAAACCACAACGGTTCCAGATATATATATGTAGTCCACCAATTTCTGTGAACAGTTTGTCTGTTACACTCAGGTATTTCCAATTATCTTTGAACACATATCTTATTTAACTGACTGTTGCTAAACATATCTCTCAGCTCTCTTTTCTTCCTCCTTCTCCTTAGCCTTGTTCCAATGTCCAAAGTGAAGAAGCATTATGAAATCATTGGGATGCATCATACTTCAGAGATAGAGCTTCAGCTTCGAAGCACCAACACTGCTATAGGAATAAATGAAAGCTTTAGAATAAATAAATAAATTAAATTCAGACTAATATCTTCACAGCTAAGAACATGAAGTGGCTTTGATTTTCAGGTCACATCATTTTCAAAGTAATTAGTAGCAATGCTTCGTAATATATCATCCAGATTGATTGCAGGAGGCATAAAAGGTGCCTTGAGTAAGAGCATCTTCACAGGAGTTTAATGCTGTTTTAACTAATATGCTTTCACTTCAAGCCTTCAGGTAATTCATCTCAACTTGCTTAGGTGCCTTTGTGCACAGCTTTTGGATTGGATACTCTTAGCTGTTAGAGAATGGGCACTCTCCAGCTGACAGGTATATATACCTGTAGCACTGGGTTGAACGGAGGACGCCTGTATGACCTGGGTTGTGTTCAGGTTAATCATCACCAGCAGCTGCTGGCCCAAGCAGTTGGGAGGGACCACAGCTGGGAGGGGCTACAGCTGGAATAGACAACTGAACCAGACTATGGGATATTTAATACCATACTGAGTCCTGCCCC
>WEIS01011407.1:0-10423 GCA_013389965.1 Todus mexicanus
CTATTTGTAGGATTTACTATTTCTGATAAACAGTGTAATGTTCACTTAGCACATATTAAAAATTTGAACTGCCTCAATGGTCCAGTTTAAACACAACCAATTTAAAAGACCTAACTTCAAGACACAGACTGAAGCTTTCTAATTTGAACAGGCTCAGTGACAGCAGGACTGAGCAACTTCACTGGGGCAAGTCTTAACTCTCAGAAATGTTACGTATTAATTCTTACCCAGTACACAGTTACAGAACTGATGCAATCAACCTCATAACCTTTGTCTGGTCAATGCACTATTGGCTCCAGCTTTATGCACTGTTACTGAACACAGGAAAAAAAAAAAGTACAGCAAATAAAAAGAATCAATAGTAGCTACCTGAAGTCATATGCAGCAAATCCTGCTATTGAAACTCCAAAATCTGAGTGACCAAAATAATGGCAGAGTCCTGTTTGAGCTTTAAAAGTGTATTCTGAATCTCTCACGAGTTTTACTTTTGTCTGCAAGATAAATGAATGAGAACATAATGCATTTGACTTCCAACACTATGTAGCTCCAAACACATTGAAAATAATCACAGAATTTGCTCAAAATTCAGTGTGTTTTCAGAGAAATTAGAAATAAGAATGTCATGTTGGGAAATAAGGTATTAGCTATCTCTAGTTTCCTTGTTCATGGAGAAAGCTTCAGAAAGGAAGCTTACTCTTGTACATATTCTTGTACTCAAACTGTTATCCTAGAGGGTACTTTTTATTTCAAATATATTAAAATGCTTCTGCTTACATGCATTGCTAACATACATTTTGCATTTTTCATTAGCGAAATCTGTTACCCATGACTAAAGCAAAAACTATGCCTGTGTTTTCATTGTTTTGGGCTGCATGTGAAGCATTGGTAAACATTCAATTTCATTCTGAGGTTCTCCACACTTCTTCACGATTTTACAGGGCTTGCAACAGAAACCACAGAAATTTGAAAGAAAATCTCAACATCTCTCCTTTTCCCCAGATCCTGGTGCCTAAACTGGACACTCAAATCCCCAAAAAATGACATGTGGATAAATGGCTCTTCCTACACTGGTACTGTATGTCTGCAGTTCCACTGAATTTTGTGGAAGTATGGTAGCTTTCAAGGAACAATATTTTCAAGCCCTGTGTGTTGATTTGTTACATTCATAAGAAAACATACAGACCATAAAATTCCAACCAAGTTTCAGTTCTGCTTGAAAAAACTCTTTCTTGATTTCAGACTAAATAAATATGCATACATACATACACACAGATGTATATACATACACATATAAATAAAAATAGATGAGCTGTATATTCCACCTTCCCCATCACTTTTTCCTTGTAAAAAAGAATGTTAATATGAAAGCTAAGGAAGAGTTTGAGGTTTATGAAAATTTTCAAACCTGGTTCAGCCAGCTCAAAGCACTAACAGTGGATCCCCCGCTGCAGCCATAGTTATTGTATGAGCAGTCAATAACCTGCTGTACGCTGAGTTCTTCCAGGTTATTTCCTTTAATTGCATAGGCAGACTCTATACCACCCACGATGCTGAAAGCCCAGCAGCCTCCACACTGGGACAAAGAGAAGGGAAACAGGGGTGAAAGAAAAAGTCAGCTTTGTTTTTTAAGCCAGATACGAAATGAAAAAGGTAGTCAAAAGGGTCTTTAGATGGCCTTCATTTACTACATCATTCTTAAACTTCATTTTTAAGGCAATAGCAAAGAAATTTAAGCAGCCATTTAAAATGTTGAATTGCTTTTCACCCCTGTACTGCTCTCTAAAAAATAGAAATGCACTATGCTTGTATTATTTTAAGGATTTCTGCATTGTAGTTGTCTTATTTTAAGGATTCCCTCCTGATGAATTTTTGTCCTTTAAGATAGGTCTGAGGATGCTTTTCAATGTGACAGATCTATTTTCTTAAAGAAGGATTTGGGCTCAGGGTGAAATTATTTTTTAACTTTTAGTAAGTTTTTGAAAAGCATGCACTACAGTCTGAAGAATTTTATAGAAATATATTAGTTTAAAAAATGGAAAATTGCAAATTAACACAATAGAAAAATTATCAGGCAGTAATAGAATCTATACTGCAATTCTAGGCTTTTTAATCTGTAGCATTTAAAATAGGAAGCAGAATTTATTCCTAGGCAAGGTCCAGGTTATACTATGTGAAGCAAAGAAAGGAAAGCCATTAGGGATTTAACAGCTTCTTGGTTTCTTCTTACCAGGGACCATAACCACATTGGATAAACTGTAATCATGGGGGGCCTGGTTACCCTCCTATCATGAATGCATCCCCTGAGGTGTTTCATGGTAAAGACGTGGGTGTTGACCAGCCAACGAGAAAAAAACAACAGCATAGAATCTATACCCATCCATCTGAAACTGGGGGATAAAAGAAGGGACTAAACTTACCTCAGACTCTTCAGAAAAATACAAAATACACACAATGCAAAATATTTGCAAATTTAGATTTAAAAAAAACGTATAACACAGAGTTTATAATTGCACAATTTCTAAATGCGCAACTTTTACATCTCATGCTTTTAAGCCTAAACCCACTTTCCATAAAATGCTACCTGACTTTGTGTATTGTTCAACCAGTCATTCTTGTGCCAGTGCTCCAAGAAGTCTTGAGGCAGTCAGTGCTGGCTCCTTCCAAAACCTTCACTGTGCTCCACAATGTACTTGCTGGAACTCCAGCAGTGCTCGAGAAGCAAGAAAGGAAAACACCGGGACTTACTGTTTGCTGATTTCTCACTTCTGCAATGACCTTCTTGTCTCTCCAGTCAAACTTCTTTGGCAAAGGTTTTTCCTTTCCCTTGGGCACTTTCATGTATCTGGGAAGTTTGTGCGGTATGCTTCTTAAGTAAATAGCTAAACACAGAACACAAACACCTATAAATCTACCAACTAAAAAAACCCCACAAACAACTGTTTTACTAGAAGCCATAGAGGTAACTTTGATCGGTAGTTACCATCATAAGATTATGTCTCATTCTCAAATCCATATAAAATTAATGTATTTTAAAACAATAATTATATTCCAGAATGAATGCAAATATTACTACAGTTCTAGGAAGAACAGAAATATTCCATGTAGAGAATGTCGGTACAAAGGGTGAAGATTTACCAAGCTGATCAATAACTATTCCATAAAACAAGTATTGTTTGAAAATGTTCACATTTTACTTACTTCAAAAATGTTGCCTTAGTCAGGTAAAAGGGGACAAATAAGAAGAGAATCATGTAAAGATTCTGAAACACATGAATTCCTAGTTTTTCCTCTAAAAAAGCTGCCTAATTATTTAAAATTAAAAAAGGTGTGAAATCCCCCAATTAATAGAACATACAACAGCAGACTTCAACAGGAAGAAGGGAATGTATCAGACAAGTATTCTTAATAAAAAATTAAGGATGTTATATTGTTCCTGAAAGTCATAGCTATCATTGTACAGTCATGGACCTCCAAGTATTATTTGGGTTATTGTCAATTTTATCTTGGGGTAGGGAAGAGGAACTTGTAACTGAAGAAGGATTTAAGGACCAGTGAGAAGGAGGAAAGGAGGAAAGGTGGAACAGTCCATATACTAAATCATATTCAGGCTCTGGGCAATTCAACCTTGCAAGACTGGAGAAACATTAAGAGGATTGTCGAACCCTTCCAAAGTACCTACAGGTTAGTACCAGACACTGTAAACTAGCTCACGATTAGCACTGGATGAATCTGTAAATGTGGAAGACACAAGGTTCTGGGAAGGAGTAAGAGAAGCAACAGAAAAGTCTTCCACAGCAGCCAGAAAACGTACCTTTGAACTCTTCAGGAAACAGATGAGAAAACTGATTTATTCCATACAAAGCAGTCGTATTATCTTTTGATGGTGAATTCAGTAACCTAATTCTTTTAGCACTTTCCTGAAGGGAAAAAATATATTGTGGGCATTATTATAGTTTTGCCACTACTGCTAACTTAAGAGTAGAAAAAGAAAAGGTTTGCAACACTTAAACAAGACAGCTGTTCACCTCAGATTCATTATGGATTCCCATAAAACCAATATGAAACCCATTAGACTAATTTCAACTCCAAGAAAGATGCCAAACGAGTACTTGTTAAGTGCGTAGAGGGTGAAAAATTGATGAGACAGACAAAACAGGCAAGCTGAGAACAAAGTTTGTCACTCATCTGATGGCCTTCTTTGACAGCACAACAAACCTTGGGGTTCAGATACATGTAAAAATGTCTTCAGATAAGAGTTGACCCTGTCTTGCTTTACGTCCTTATAAGGCAGAAGAACCGTATAATTGCCTGAAGACATTAAAAACACTAAATTATTAGGAATATTAGAACTCAGAAAAATATGGTGGTTGACCTACGAAAGCAAGACAATCTGGCACCCCCCTACCCAACTTCTGGTGACAAAGTTCGACATGAAATACAAAACTCCATCATCTGCATTTTCTGTAAAGGTTTCATCACTCTCCCTCAGCAGATGTGGTCTGTTGGCACACGCTGGCCAGCGTTACCTGCGGCCCCACGGCCACGGGCAGCCACCAGCGCCTCTCGGGGCTGGCATCAGTCCGGCCCGGTACCGCATTCCTGGCCTCCGGCGCCGGTACCGCGCCCTGCCCACCCCACGGATGCACAGGCAGCCTCTGCCCCCGCTGCCGGCTCGGTGCGCCGCTGACACCTGGCGCCGGGAGCGAGGAATAGGGGGAAGCAGCGGCACCCCAGCAATCTGAGAGGAGACCGAGCGGGCAGCGCCCAGGGAAACGAAACGACAGAGGGCGGCGGAGCGGGCTCCGGGCTGAAGAGCCCCCCCGCGCCCCCTTCCTCCGCCCCTCACTCTCCCGCCAGCCGNGCCGCGGAGCTTGCTGATCGGGCTTTCCGTGACGGAGAGGGGTCTTAAGCCTCCTTGCTCCCCACGCTAATGCCCGCAAGCCGCCCCGCCTGGCTCCTGCAGCGGGCCCGGGGACCGGGCGGGGCATGACGCGGCGGCCGCCCCGCAGCAGCGCCTCCTGCGCTGCCCCGCCGGGGCTGGGCGGCTGGCACAGGGTTTCCGGCTGCCTGCGGGTGTGCTGCTGATGGCTGTATTTTGGGGTGCCTGGCAGCGCCTGGAAAAAGCCTCGGATTCAGGCGGTGTTTCTCGGTGTGGGAGAAGCGCCGCGGGGAGCGCAGGGCTGCAAACGAGGAGAGGAGAGGCGCTGGACGCTCAGCTAATTATGATGTTAATGCCAAGCACTCACCGAGAGGACAGTTAACTAGTACCTGCTAACTGGGCTGCGAGTAGCAAAGAGAAAGGGCAGTTGATGCCCTGGGGCAGTNGGCTCCTGCAGCGGGCCCGGGGACCGGGCGGGGCATGACGCGGCGGCCGCCCCGCAGCAGCGCCTCCTGCGCTGCCCCGCCGGGGCTGGGCGGCTGGCACAGGGTTTCCGGCTGCCTGCGGGTGTGCTGCTGATGGCTTTGCTGTATTTTGGGGTGCCTGGCAGCGCCTGGAAAAAGCCTCGGATTCAGGCGGTGTTTCTCGGTGTGGGAGAAGCGCCGCGGGGAGCGCAGGGCTGCAAACGAGGAGAGGAGAGGCGCTGGACGCTCAGCTAATTATGATGTTAATGCCAAGCACTCACCGAGAGGACAGTTAACTAGTACCTGCTAACTGGGCTGCGAGTAGCAAAGAGAAAGGGCAGTTGATGCCCTGGGGCAGTAGCAATATCGTTTATTGTCGGGTTTAGCAAGGGAAGGCGGTGATGGGAGAGAAGAGCTCTCGGGAGCAGCAGGGGCAGGGCCCGCAGCCTATGGTGGCCAGTGCCGTTGTTGAATTATGCTGGGACAAAATGCTTGAAAGAGACCTCTGTGTGCTTATTATAGCTCATTCCTTTCCTTAGGGACTAGTCATGATACTCGATCAAGCAGGTTAGTGTTTGGCATCCATTATGCAGGTATGAGTTAACAGTCCGGTTATTAATATCCTTAGTCAGGTGCTTTTACACATACTTAGTGTTTGTAAGGAGAGTATTTGTGTGTTTAAACCTGTATGTTTCAGTTGCCTCTGTTGCTTTCCCCCCCCCACCAGCTTTCACACGGTGAAGGCACAGGAGTGCTGTCCCATGGTGTCTGTTAGCAAACCTTGAAGTGCTGTGTTTGGGAAACACGAGGCTTTCTTCACCATGAAAGTTTAAATTATGAGATGCAAAGTTTTGCTACTGTAACTGTGTTGTGTAACCACTAACTTTGCGTTCAAGTGTGTGTTTCCTAAAGGGTGAGGTGCAAAATTGTGACAGTGCATGGGGTTTTTGTGGCATGCAGCATTTTGCCTGCTAATTTGAGTTTGAAAGTGAAATTATCACGTATGAAATGCAAGAGATCCAGGTATTTTTGATTTCTAGGCCAGGATTAAACTAACAGCTGAGGTGGGTGGAGAGTGAGTCAGGGTGGCCCTGCTGGTGGGCTCTGGCTTGGTTAGCTGTGCCTGTCTGTCTGTCACCCCTGTTCAAATGCGTGGGCTTGCTGACATCTGAGAACTGCCTTTTTCTTTTGGTAGTGTTCGTCTTTGGGATGGTAACTCCTGTTTGAGGAGGGGGACAGGTAGCTTCACCAATCTGAGTGCTTAATGGATGTCTGGCATCTCCTCACTGGTGTCTGAAGAAGGGTTTAAATAACTTAGCAGCGTGATGAAGTTCTGTGCATTACATCAGCATTTAAATCTTCCCCCTGCCCCTCTTCACATAAAATGGCCTTCCGCTCTTTTCTGAGTCTAGAATGGCAAAAGTATTTTGATGTTGCCAGTACTTGTTGCATTTGCTATTTATTTTATTATTATTTTTTTAAATGTGCAACTAAACAACAAAGCAAAAAGCTTTTATAGAGACTACAATACCAGAGCCGTTATCTGTCAAGGGAAGAGAACAAAGATCAGTACTTTATTCATGAGATGACAACAGCTCCCTCCTGTTTAGCCTGCTGATAAAGGAGCACTTGTGTTTATTTGCAGAATACTTATCATGCAGGTAGCTTTTCTTAATGACAGAAAGAAAAAAAAAATTCTGCTTTATAAACTGGAGTTCTACATATTTCTTTAGCTGAGAAAAGTTAGAATGCTCTTATTACTGAGAAGTTGAGGCAGTTTAAAGACACTCATGGTGGCAGCTAGATTAATAAAACAATCATGACAGTTCAGGAACAGCTTGACAGTATAAATAAAAGTTTATGATCTGTTCCCACCAAATAGCTCATGTCCAGGGTTGTGCAAACCTGTGGGGATCATAATCCAACTCTTCCTTTGTCTTCCCCCTCCCTTGGAATGGCTATCAGGGGATTGGGTGAACTGTCATGAGATTTGGTTCAGGAGGACTATTTATGGTTCATAGCCAGTGTATGAAAGAGCTTGTTAACAGAACAGATTTTATGGGTTATTCTCATATAATTGTAAACCCAAGATTGGCATAAGAGATGTTATTGCCACTTATTACAAACTCATATTGACATAATGAGGTCTGGGATCAGCATAGAGACTGAATAGGATGAAGACAGTAACAGGAGAAGTGAACAGTGAAACCTTTTTGAAGGACAATCTGAACCTCAGCAGCCAAATTCAGAGTGCAAAACCCACCAGACTGTGACTCTGGATATCTGCTACAAGTGTCCCAAGGGCAAGACCCTTGGGAGTAGTTCAGGGCAGTGACTGGCAGGAGAGTCGAAGGAAAGCTTGATATGGGAACTGTAGCTTTGGATGTGCTGATCATGACAGAGATGGAAACCTTAGCACAACAGTCACATGATTTTATTCTGCACAGTTTAGTATAATAGGACAAGAAAGAAGTTGTGTTGCAAGCAAGCAGCAGAAAGATGCTGAAATTATCTTTAATGAAAAGTAAGTTTTGAAATAAAGCATTTCAGGTTTTCCACCAGGCTAACATCATCAACTTTCAACAAACTGACCTGCTAGCTTTGAAATCAAAATTATGAATATTTAAAACTTAATACATTTTCTTATTTTTAATGTATGATAATTAAATTCTAAACCAGTCAGCTTAGCTTTACTATAAGAAAGAGATAAACTTTCAGTTATTTTTTAGTTATTATTTCCATAGGCTATGTTTTATTCAAAACAGGAGCAGCTGTTACCTTGCTTGGAGGAGCGATTTTATTTTCAGTGTAGGCTTCAAGAGTTTTCCTGTGAAACACATGAGGGCAGCAAAGGACTGTTGGAAAGGTAGTTGCAGACCATACAGTTTTAGTTTTTATTTTAATTAAAATAAATAAAGAAAACCCCAACAGCACACAAACAAACAAAAAAATCCCCTTCTATTTTGGGAAAGTAGCTGTATCCTGGATTGATTTGCATTAAAAAATCTGTACAGCATAGCAAAAGAAGAAAGTGTGTTTCTCCTGGATTTGTCCTCTCTGTATACTAAGTAGATGTGTCAATTTATCTTGTTCGAGAGGAGAGTGATAGAAAAGTTAGCGTCTCCTCTGATAACTGGCTTGGGGAGAAGTGTAACGAAGAGCAAAAGATAGGCACCTGACAGCAAAAGAGTTTCAGAATTCTTTATTTTTCTATTAAACTACCATGCTATTAAAGCATTTCAAACTTGTGCTTAGATGAACAAAACCTCACCAAAGTGCATAAGGAGAGCTCTGTTTATAGGCAGTCTCTGTTCTGTTTTGAATTACTGCAGTGTAAATCTAAGCTTCCTTCATAAAGATAAAAGAAAATATGATTGTAAAAATAATATCAGAATCAGGCCTATAAAAAGGAATAGGGGATAAAGTTTGTGGGTTTGTGGGGTGTTTTTTGTTTGTGTGTTTTGGGGTTTGGGGTTTTTTTTTGGGGGGGTGTTTGTTTTTGTTGTGGTGGATTTTTTTTGTTTTATTGATACTAATTGTCATTGCTTCATTGTCACAAGTAAGCCATACATTAGTTACACAAGTCATACTACGCAGGTGATTAAAATCTTTTTATGTAATCATATGCTTTATGTTGCAAGATTTTTTTCAGAAGCTCTGATTTAGAACTTTATAATTGCAAATTCTTATTTAAAAATGTATTCTAATGGCATTTTTCATGTCTCTTTACTGCTCTGGCAATTCATTAAGAGTATTTAATGAGCCCAAACAATGCATGCTAAAGGAAGAAGCAATAATTAATATGTGTTTAGGAACCTCTAAACTAATTGTAAGATGTTTTCTTTAAATGGAGATATTCCTTTATTAAGATTTTTTTTTTCCTAGTTCAAAACACCCATTTCAAAAAGTAGTGGGTGGATTAGTAGTAGCATTTAGTAGTATCACAGGGTCAGAGTGAGAGAGCACATTAATGTTTAGTAGACTAGCTTTTTTTTTTCCCCCCACTGATTTTTGCATAGCTGTTTGAAATAGTTAGTCGGGTCTTGTTAGACAGCCTAGCTTCAGTGCCTTTTCACCTCTCTGGTTATAATTACCATAGCAAACAAGGGCAGAATACCATGAATTACTTCTGAGTTGAAGACAGGTCTCCCAAGGCCAGCTCCTCCCACTGCTGAGGGCAGTAACGAAATGTGCTACTGGACCTGTGGGGTGACAGGATGCATTTCCCCTTGTAGGTATCTGCATAGCAGAAGTCTGGATTTTAGCCTTTTGCATGCATATAAGATGTTTAACAAACGGAAGATAAATCCCTTTGTATTGTGCAAGCCTGCGCCTCAGAAGGAAATAAACTAAATCTAGCAGCAGATGGAGCTGAGTGCCTTTTCTTGCAAAGACTTGTCAAGAAAAAATATTTCAGGGTAAGTGTAAAGACTTGCTTATTTTAAGACCTTGCAGAGGTGGTGTTTGCTAATATCGTTGCACTGATAACAATTACTAAATGCAAGCAAAGCAAGTGAGAATTGAAACGGGGTGAAATCTGGTCCTGTTTAAGCAAATGTGAGGGTAAGTGAGGAGCGCTGCTGTAGCTAGGGTTCAGAAGTCATCTTTTTTGAGCCCCAAGGTAGACTTGGAAGTTTGTGAGAAGCAGATAAAGTTACACATGGCAATAGTTGGGTTTGCAGGAATAACCAAGCTGTGCGAGGAGTTGCCTTACCTAGATCATGGTAAATATGTGTTGACCATGAAGTCTCTCCTGGTAGGGCTATCTTCCTTTGCAAATAATGATGTAACTTTAGGACTTGCTTCTCCAACCTGACTCTTCTGTATCTCAGCTGAATATCTTACACAAACCTAAGTCTCTAGTTCTTTTAAAAAAATAAACATAAATAAATTCCCTTCACTCTTCTCAGTAGGGAGTGAATTATGAATGAAGAAGGCTGGCAATGGAGCTAATAATTCAAATGAAATGGTGAACCAAAATTTGAAAATGCAGAAACATGTGGTTAGAAGGGGCAACACCTATTCGGAGTGAGACCGAAGAAAGAAGTCTTGACAGTTTCGGTGAGCTGAGAATTGCCTT
>WEIS01011421.1:268-10422 GCA_013389965.1 Todus mexicanus
GCAATGCTTTTCCCTTTGATAGACGATTGGCTTTGTCGTGCAGAAAGTTGGCTATTGGTATCATTTCCCTTGTTTCACATTTGGTAAGAAGTTTGACAATGGTTTTGCAGTTGACCAGATAAGTCTTCATGGCACCTTTTAGAAACAAAACCATTAACCAAGTAGACCAAAGGGTTCATATAGAGCAAACTCCTAGAAATTCCGCAGTACCTAAGCTGGTAATCAGTTGGGTTTCTGTACCATGTTCTCCAAGGTAGAGTTCTTTTCTTTGCAAAGTGAAGTGGAGGAATGTGACCAATCCCGCATCTCGAGTAGATGGATATATAAATTAATTAGAGAAAGTACTGGGAATGTCCTTTCTACTTTTTTGAGATTTTGGGGCATGGAGTGTTGACAAACTTGACACTATAATTTGGCTTTACCACATCCTTTTGAGTTAAAGTTTAAGGAGATTTCCCATATTTCCAGTTCTTTTAACACAGTTGCATTGAGTCACTCCCACTTATAGTTTGTCCTGTAACAGAATTGGTTTGATTTTCTGTGTAATACTTATACTGTGTGTAAGTTTAACACTTCTGCATTCACAAAATGCGTATAAACAGATGTCAGCTTGATATTTCAATCCTCTCTTACCTTAGAGTGAATGTTACCAGTCCTTCTCTCCACCCTAGATATTGCAGCAGTGAAACAAGCTTTTATTTTCTAATACTATACGAATTTAACTTAATTACATGGAAATGATGTTGTATTTTTTTGTTTTACTTTGAAAATACTAACAAAACCCCCATAGGATTGTTAGAAAACAAGAGGAGTGAAATAATGTCAGGTGGATAAAAGGTTCTTGTTCTTCCTGGTTTAATAATTTAGGGTTTTTTTCTGCTTGTGAACTTTGCAGCTATATTTCGGATGTGCATCAGAAGAGAACAAGTTATAAACAGCTTGTGAAAAGATACTTCTTTTGAAGTAGCTGAGCCTAGCTAATGGCACTTCTGCGTATAAAAAGTTGTACATAGTAGAAGTAGTCTTGTTTCATGATGATTTCAGTTTATTTCTTGTTTTCCCTCACCTTGGTATTCTTACATAACCTAGAGTCCTTTGTTTTTTTCCTGTCAGCCAGAAGTGGCAGAGCAATATTCCAGGGCGGTTCCCCGGTTACTGTTAACTCAGGGTTGGGGTATGTAACACAGATTACAGAAATAGCTTTGGCTGTCTAGAGAGAATGAAATGAAATGTGAATCCCAGCTGAAAAGGCAATCCAGTTGTACTAAACTTTGGAAAATACTAATGCAACATAAGGCTTAGCAGCAGGAAATGGTAAAGACCACAGTATCCCTGGAAATTGAAGGTGATGTTCCCCTCCTGTCACTGAGGCAAGCTTTTGTGGTTTATACTATAAAAAAGCCCTGTGATTCCAGCCGATGACACAGCAGCCACTTGCCCACATCATAGACGGATTCAGTAATACCAAGAAAGAGAGCAAAACACTTTTGGCAGTTGTCTTTATGAGACTTTGTATGTCTTTTTTGGATACCCCTTCAGAAAGATAGGTTAAAAATCAATGCCACTAATTATGGCAAGGCCTATGGACTTTTGTGTGAAAGACTGAAGATGGTACTGAGCGAGTAATTGCCCTGAAAAAAAGGCTGTTAGGAATAAATTGAGAAAATACAAAGGATAGAGAAAAAAAATGAAAACTGTCTTGGAGATCAAAACGTACGAGGATAAAGTGTTACCAAAACTCATGCTAGATTAGATTTTGCAAAGGGAAGGAAAGTAAAAAGCTGTATTCCTTAAGCATGTAAGTAAAAGCAAGGTAAGGGAAAGCAGAAGAGAGTGCACAGTGGAAGTGGGGCTGATATAAAACACGATTTTACATATAGTCAGGCAATCAAGCAAATATTTGGCCTCCAATTTCATTTGGGACAATGACATTGGACATGGGAGCAAAACACGTCAGTGTGCAGCAAGATTTGGAAATTAAATTAACCCAATGAAGCTGGAAGCCACATTTAAATATTACTATACCATAATGAGTAGAAATAAAAATAAACCAAGTAGTCGTTGTCTCAGAAGAGTGGAAGAATCATACAATGGTATCATGAGCTTTGTGGTAACAACTTGTGATTGAATCAAGCTATCCTGACGTACCTTGACTGTCTAACTCAGGGTAATACTATTGTGACCACTGGGAGACAGAGGTATGAACTGCAGCTAAACAACTAAAAAGAAAAAAGAAAAGAAAAAAAGATAATCTGAGCAAGTAACTTATCAGTTAATCTAAACAGTAGAAAAAACACCTTTTTTTAAGGAATAACTAAAGACTACTATTTCTGCAAGTGAAGTCCTTTGACCTTATGAAGGTAAGTGGTATAAAATGTGACGTGAATTCACCAAGACTGTGCTGGACAAGCTTCACAGCTTTAATTGATGGAGTGATTACCTCCATAAGGGAAATGTGGTGCATTTGAACAGTCTGGATTTCAGTAAATCTCCTGAAGGCAGCCACGTCGTAATAATTGTTTAAACTGGGTAAAATCAGGGAGTAGTACATGAAGTGTCAAGTAGCTGTGAAGTTAACTTATATGAGAGATTAGAGATCTTATTGAAAAAGAAAAAGAAACTAATGAGGTTGGATGTCACCTACAGACTGTGGAGTTCCACAAAAAGTGATCTGGGAACTGGTCTTTGTAATACTTTCACTAAGGTTACTGGCAAATAGAGGAAAAAATCTGCTAATGAAATTAGTTGCCGAGGCAACGTTTCAAACCGACATCAATGCAGAGGAGAAGGATAGGCACATCATACAGCCTGCGACATTTTGCAGTTCTTAGTGTAGTATTAAAAATAGAAATGTGATAGTAGAAAGTACCAGGTCATGCACTTAGAAAGTGTTGAGAATTTTGGCTACCAGCAAGGTGTTTATCAGTTGAAAGCAAAGGAGGAGACAGATCTGAATATCAGTCAGTAAATAAAAGCTACGAGTATTATGTGGCATATAAATAGGCAAGTGCGTTCTCAGCATGTATCAGATGAGAGATTTCTGACAGGGTTCTGTGTTACTCTGTTAAAGACCTCATCTGGAAAGCTGTGCTCAATTCTAATCACGCAGGTTCTGGAAAGATTAATCCAAACTGGGACAGGTGCAGAGATCTAGGGGATGATCAACACACTGAAGAGCTTATCTCATGAGAGGAAGACTTGGCTTGTTTAGCAAAGCAAGACAGAAGCTAGGAAAGCTTTGGCTCCGTATATAGTAAGGTGGGTAAGGGCACACAGTGGCATGGTATTTAAGCTAAAATATTAGAGTTTTTAAATGAAATGAATGATGCAGGTTAGACTTTAATTCATTGAATACCACCATGAGTGAATATACTTTTCTCCGGCTACCTGGTTCACATCCTTGCAATTTTCTGGGATTCATAGGCTTTGCATTTGCAAACATCTCACCCAGATTTTTCACTGTGATTCATTTAATCACAAACTATGATTACAAAGCAAATAAATTCAAGTCTATAAAAAAATTTAAAACTTGCTCCAAGTGGGCCTTTTTCTCTCTCTCTCCATCCATCCCTCCCTTTCTCATCTTCCAGTAGTAACACTAGTTTCTTGCTCCCTAACTATGTAGACTTACCGTGACTGGTAACAATTGTAACATGCAGCAGGATTGCCCCATAGCATTCTTACTACTGTGGCATAGAATACACATCCAGTCTGTCCTCAACACTTAGTGTGCAGACTTTGTTGCAGCTCTAGTTTTGCAGGTAAAATGTCCCTGCTTCCTCTCTTAACTAGGACTTGTAACATTCTTTTTAGCATCTCTTAGCCAAAACCACTAAGATTCCCTTTTGCAGTTTGGCTCCCCAGCAGGTTCTGCCAGTAGTGGTGAACAGGATAATGACGTAAGGTATTCTCTCGCTTTATTTTCCTCCCTCTGCCTCATGCCCCTTTTTCTCCCAATTGCTCAATTTTCTTAAAAAAATACTGGTTTGAATGTTGCATTTATTGTTTATTCACTGACTTATTCTTTAGGTTCTAATGTAAATGGGCTGGAAGAGCCCAGCCTTGCGAAGCGGCTGCGTGGCACACCTGAGCGGATTGAGCTGGAAAACTACCGGCTGTCCCTGCAGCGGGAAGAAGAACTGGAAGAGGTTCCCGAAGAGACACTGGCAGAGCATAACCTGAGCAGTGTGTTGGACAAAGGAACAGAAGAGGATGTGCCCAGCAGGTTCGCACATGTTGTCTATAAGCTTTTTTATGCCCATCCCAACAGACCTTTACTTGCTTTTCCCTTAGGTTTCTTTAGCATATTATTTACCTGGTTGTCCTTTCTAAAGTTGTTGAAAATGTTCTGCGTAGTACACGGGTATTTTATCTTGTCATTTCTGTTCTTCTAAATAGCTTACTGCCGTTCATTGGAGACTCCTAGAGTACCATGATACCATGAAATTCAGTCTTAAGTTCAAAAGGATTTTTTAGTTTATATTTTTTTAATTATATCAAGGACAAATTAGTCTTTTGAGAAACAGAACATGGACTCAAGTGGGAGGGGCTTCCAAGGTTAACTTCTCTTCTGTATATTTTGCATTACAATTCAAAACCACTTTTGGTTTGAAGATTCAAACTTGACACACGTATAATCCCGACTGAATCCTCATGCAATGCCTGAGAGATACTAATTTGAACCAGTAGTTACGGCTTTTGAAAAACATGTTGTGCCTGCATAAATTTCTCTTTATCTGCAAAATGATGTATAAGCACACAGGAATCCAAATATATGCAGGTAGAGCTACTGGAAATAGTTGTTGGAAGAATCATTGAGAGAGAAGACTTGATGAAGAATGCTTGTGAACTTTATAGCAAATCGCATGCTTTTTGAAGAGCCTTGACCTTTTAATAAGGCCTCTAATCATCTACTTTTCTTTGTAACAGTAACAACCCCTACCTTTACAGCTCTTGGTCTGTCCAGTAGTCTTCTTGAAATAAACTCAGAAAATGCTGTTACTGGTTTCCTGAGACTTAAATCCTACAAACATATTCTATTCTATTACCTACAGGTATAGGGCTCTATTAGAAATTCCTTACTATGTTTATACATGTTAAATTGAATTGGATTGGTGTGGTGGAAAATGCAGGAATAAAAATGTTCATTAAAATATTTACAGGGTTAATGTAGCACGGAATCTGTCATTGATTGTCTGGTAAGTTTGAAGATGCAGCTTCTGGAAGGGAGTAACTTTTAGTAGCCTGAACTTCACAGAGTGTGTACGTGTGGACTCATGAAGGTGTGGCTTTCACATGAGTGCCTGTCAATAGCTAATTTCTTGTACAACTATTTTCTCTGAAACCTAAATAATATTTTTTGATTAATTTCTTAACATATTAATTTCTTTAAAAGATACTATTTGACGTTTTACATGACTGGGATCTTATCTAGTGCTCTGATTGAATAATCTGGGGATTATTTGTAGGAGATGCAAACTCTGTTTGCTTCACTCATGCTTCTGTTAGCTCCCTGCTCAGGCCTAGGAATTATATCCACTGTGACAATATAGACATTAGAGATCTGGAAGGGTTTTTAGTCCTTTATGTTTCTAGCTCTAAAAGAAAATTTACTGGTATAAAGCATTATCATTATCATTATTATTATTATCATCATCATCATTATTATTAGTCATGATTTCAGTAAATCAGGATGTGGTAGGCTTGATCAGTAAATGGCAGAAGGCTTCCAAAGAGGATGAATTGGTTAAAAAAAGTGGAGTTTTGGCATGAAACTGTTTTCTTCAAGAGCTGTTTTGTGTGATTGTGGAGACTGAGAGCAGTACAGGTTAGCAAGGGTGTTACATTTAGCTTCCTTTTTCCTACATACATCCCCTTAACCTGTGTTAAACTGATTATTTCTGTCTGTAATAGGCTGAATTGAGTAATTTTGCACGTGAAAAGCAGTGTTTAGTGGGCAGCTCACAATCTGTGAGAGAAAGAGAAAATACATCAAATTCCCTGTCAGTTTGACCTGGAAATAATTCTGTCCCAAATGCAAATATAGCAAGCAGTTTACTCAGAGCATTGCTAAGGCTATACAGGCCAAACAACAGAGGGAGAATTTTCTAGATAATGTAGCTACCGGGTATCCTCTGTCCAGCTCTACCCACTCCAGAAAGACTGAGAAAAGAAAAAGGGGAAAAGTCTGTCGACTTTTTCAGCAACAAAAGAGAAAGAAGTTTGACTCCTGCAACAAGCTAACCAAAGTCCTGATTTGATCATCTTCACTGTCTTGGTGCAGCGCTGCAGGGTTAGGAGCAGACGGAGGAGACGGGGAACTCTTTGTTCCCTCCGTGTCTTAGGGAGCGATGGATTGCGCTTCAAGGTTCACTGAGGTGTTAGCTCTAAGTCAAGCAGAGACCACACATTTTGGTGCACAGCTTCCCATCACGCACACACGTAGGGGCGTGCACACTGCAGAGAAAGCTTATAGGAAACAGTATTCAAAGTACAATTTTTTCAAAAGAGACTTGCTCTTGTTTAAACTTCAACAGAATGTCATAGGAGAGCTTGTGCTGTAGGAGTTTGTATATCAAGGGAAGAGAAGAGGTTCATTGTCATGGTTTAGGTTTCAGTTCCTCTTCTCAGCCCTAAATTTGTAGAGGTACACCTTTTTGATGAGGTATTCAACTGCTTACACGAATGCTGTAAAGCAACCTGCTTTGGCCTTTTATCTCTGCTTTACAGAGAAAAAGAGAAAAAAGTTGAAGTTGTTGAACAAATTCCTGTGGCACAGAGTTGCCACGGTGAAAGGAATGCCCACTCTACAGGCCATCTCACTGCTGTCTTACAGCTTCTCATTTCTCAGTATTCAAAGGTCAAACAAAAACCAAGTTATAAACAAAAGCCAAAGAAGGTAAAGTGAGCTATGTGGTAAAGAATTTATGTCGTCAATATTACATGCGATAAGCCGGCTGGTTGAAGAGCAGCAGCTCATCCCATTCAGCAGATATGGCAACAGCTTGAGCAGCAGTAAACCTAATTGACAGCTCATGAAAACCACAGCATGCAGCACCTGTCAGGTTTATTTCAATACTAAAGGGTTGGAAAGTTAATCAGGGACGAGGGGAACATAACTTTTTATCTCTGTGACAATATCTCTGTGAAGCCTTTGGAATAAGCTTCTGTCTTCTGGAATATGCACCAAGTCCGTGGCACACAACAGTGTTTGTATTCAGTATCAGCGTGTGAAAACCAGGCAACTTATTTAAAAGAAGTATTTAGTTTATGCTGTTAAAAAGTGGGTTGTAACTTGAACAAAATAATTATATGCATATAATAACAATTATCTATATATGCAGAACAGTAAGGAGAATTTAAGAGCCTATGGGCAGAAGTACGTGACAGAGCATGAAAAAAGAAGTGGTGTTTTCCGTATTAGCTTTGCTATTAAAAATAGTGTCTCAGACAAGTATATGAATAAAATTAAGTAAATATAATATATTTGTGTAGTGTTAGACTAGTGAGAAGTTCAACATATGAGTTTATCTGCAATATAAGAGGAATGATGTCATATGTAAGAGTTTGTTGGGATTTTTTTAAACTGTCAGTTTGTCATATACTGTAAAAAAACCTGTGTATGGGAAGCAGAATTCCAACTGTCCAAGTTACATTTTATAGACCTACATGAAATTTAAATTTCATTATTTTCGGCTTGTTGTTTTTTTCTCTTGATGTCTGCATGGAATGGTTTCTGCCAAAGGCTGTTAACTGCAGTGATAGCTGTCATAAGGAAGCAGCAGAAGTAGAATACAGTTCTCAGATGATTCATCCAAACTTTAACCATTGACAGACAGTGTTCTCCTTCAGTCCAGATGAAATTGGGCCTTTTAAGATTTGTATGAGAAACATCCAACTGTTGCTTTAATAAATGCAGCTCTTTCATGACAATGATCTATTATTGAAAACCAAAGGAAGAGCACCTTTTCACCCTGCAGATATGTTCTCAGAATGTGCCATAGTTCATGTTCATTTTCCACTGACAAATGCCGTCTTTCTCCCCAGTGTCGTGAGGTAGTCCAGCATGTAAGAGTGAGCTAGATTAATTGTCATTGTGTAGCCCCTGTTGCTTATTTTGAGGAACTGTTAGAATTAAACAGAGATGTCACCTAAAAAGCACTAATGATTTACTCTTTTGCATGTTTTAAACTTTGCTGTGAGAATGATATGCTCATTATGCTAATTATCCTTGCGCTGCTTCCTACAGTTTCTTGCCACTATATATGTAGTGTACTTATTTCAATACATTTTTATAGTTCTGTGATGGAAAAAAGTGAGGAATTTTGTAATTTTTTTCCTCCATCTCTGCTTTTCTCACATACTTTATTCTTTGGCCTGATAGTTGTGTTGCATGTTCTTTCTACTCCCAAAGCCTTCTGTGGTTCTGCCTAGCAAGTGCCAAAAACATCTTAACTATCCAAAGTGCTAGCAGTAGCTGCCACTGTTGAAACACATGACCACCTACATTCTGACGCTGCTAAGAACTCTTGCACCAGTTTATCCAAAGCAACGTAACGTGAAGAAAGTCATAGCTTTCTGCTGTGTTCAGCTGTCATGAACTGTAACAATTAATGCTGCACAAATATTTTGACTTGGCTTCACAGGCACTTTGCTGCTGATTCACCTTCTTTAAAAGAAGCAGGGCAAGAACTGTCCTGCAGCTCACACATGATGCTGTCACTAAAATGCCTATGAAATATTAAAACAGAAAATCATTATTATGGTTTCCATTGTACTTTTTGGACTTGTATGTATAGAAAGAGCTTGTCAGTGATCCAAGACTGATCTTCGGAAACATTAACTAGTTGTTTCTTTATCTTTTTTTCTAAACCCTTACAGTAGTTCAGAGTCTGAGATGGAGGAGGAAGATGAGGAGGAGGAAGATGAACTACTGCTGCCTCAGCAACCCCCTTCAGACTTGGGTGGTGTGCCATGGAAAGAGGCTGTGCGTATCCATGCCCTCCTGAAGGGAAAGAGTGAAGAAGAGATTGAGGCTGAGGCAAATCATGAGATTGAGGACAAAGAAGAGGAGGAGGAGGAGGAGGAAGACGAAGACGAAGAAGATGAGGAGTCAAGTGAAGGTTAGACAGATTGCTTTGTCCTTCCTTTCTCCTAGACAGCAGGGAAAACAAAGTTGAGTATTTGCCATTCAGAATGAGAAAGATTTGCCTTGGAGGAAAACTTTTCTTCTTTTTTCACTTCTTTATTGCTTTGATTTTTGAGGGAGTTATTGTCAAGGAAAGTTTTAGGTGAATCATGCTGGATACAGAAGACCTTTGCCCACAGGGCAGTTACAGCGCTAATACCAACACAATACGCTTCCCATACACCATGCCAACATGTGTAATTCACAGCTCTGTGACACTGTTGTTTTATTGTCTTTTTTATTTTTATTGGAAATGGTATTTGAATGTTCCTTTTGTTCTTTGGCAGCAAGAGCTGGAAGCATTGTGGAGGCAATGTTTTCAGTTTTGCAAAGTGCCTCGCTAAGGAGTAGTGTCCTATAACTGTATCTGGACATTCCAGAAACAGCTGCTTGTAGCACTCCTTAGAAGATGGCCTTGAGTTCAGGTGGTTCCCATTTTAGCTCTGAGGGATTTTTCTGGAAAATCTTAGGGCAAGACTCCTTCTGCTGTGCTTGTCTCAGTCCTCAAAATGCAAAGCTTGTGCTAACAATAGATGTTACCAGTGTTTCACCACCATGCCAGATTTCTTGCTGATCTTGTCTGTCTTTGTCCTTTTTGTGAAGACAAGTAGACTCCTAAGAGCTTCTTCATAAAGGTCTTTGGGTGCCTCATGAAAGCAGAGGTACATTTTTTTGAGTCTTAGTGGCAGTTTTGTTGAAGAGCTCTGCAGGCTGGTTGGCTACCTTTTCAACGTAGGAACTGTATGTCCGTGACTGAAGTCTGTGGAAGTCAAGACTGCTTTTAAAGTATGGAAACATGCATGTTGTGTGTTTAGTCTGCTAAACTGTGATGTTCTTGGATGGACCTTGTTTCATTTAAGCAATTTTCCTGTCAGACATTTCAAATACAATTGGAGTACTGGGAGCTGCTGGATTTCCAGACAATCTCTCTTTCTGATTCTGTCCTTTCTCTTTCTCTCTTTCTCTC
>WEIS01011422.1:0-17049 GCA_013389965.1 Todus mexicanus
TCAGCCTGGAGAAAAAAAAGCTCTGCGGAGACCTCACTGCAGCCTTTCAGTACCTGATGGGGGCCTATAAGAAAGCTGAGGGGGGACTTTTTCCCAAGGTTTGTAGTGAGAAGACTCTTCAAACTGGAAAAGGGTAGATTCAGATTAGAAATGAGGATGAAGTTCTTCCCTGCAAGGGTGGGAGACGCTGGCACAGGTTGCCCAGGGAAGCTGTAGATGCTTCATCACTAGATGTGTTCAAGACCAGGTTGGCTGGGGCTCTGAGCAACCTGGTCTAGCAGGAATTGTCTCTGCCCATGGCATGGGGGTTGGAACTAGGAGAAACCTGGGCAAATTTATGTTCCTTCAGTCATCCCTTGAAGATTCATCTGCTGCAGGCAGAGGGATGGTAAGGCTGGTTTGCTGCTGACCTGCCTGCAGAATACGTCTGCTTTTAGTACAAGTATTAACAGTGAGACAGGGAAAAAAAATCCAAACAATAATCCCAAACCAAACAAAAAACAAAAGAAAAAAAGAAAAAGCTTTCATATCTCATCAGCTGAGCCTCCAGGCATGGGCGAGACTAGAAAAACCAAGAGAATCTGTTACAGGTTAGGATCAAGGGCTGTGCTTCCTCCCAACCAGCAGAGACAAGCCAGGCGAGCAATTCATTCCTGGCAATCCACCTGAACAGGGACAGGCAGCTCATCTGGGCACAGCCCACCTCTGGAGCACCCTTCAGAACATTTCAGTCCAACGAAGAGGCAGAAATAGTGCAGCTACTCACCGAAGGGTCAAGGGAAATAATTCTGACAGTGTTGTCCACCAGCCCAACAGCAAGGAACCGGGAGCGCTGCTCGCCAGGGGGGACGTTGGCCAGACTCATGCAAACGACATCAGCCGACATCTCCTTTCTCTCCGTGTATTCATTCAGCTGTCCTGACTGTGACAGAAAAAAACACAAGACTCAGTAACCAGCCAGTGGGGCAAACCAGCACCAAACTGTTTCTCCACACTTTCCCCACCCCCTTCCCTTTGTTTTTTTTATTGGTCTCTCCATTCTAGGAGGATGTTTCACTACAGAATCCTCCTCTGATCAAGAATCAGTCCCCATCACACCCCACGCTCTGCCTTCTTCTTCCCAACTCCTTCCCAACATCAGCACACGTACTGGGTCCATCTCAAAGTAAACGAGTTCTCCTCCAGTCAGAGCTATCACTACTTGTCTCTGGTTCACAGCACATTTGACGATGGTTTTCTTCCCCGGTGTCTTCCATTCGTTTACTCTCTTATCTGCTCGGATGTGTCGGATCCCATCTGGATAAACCTGACGGGGAAAAAGGGTCACATCAATTCTGCCCACAACACCAGCCCTTCACAGGTCCTGCCTCACGGGTGGTTCTGACACAGAAAACGCCAAAGGTGAGCACCGCTCCTGCTGATCCATTTGCTCTGCAACGGGCTGAAGCAGCACAAAGCTGCTGGCCAGCCAGAAGCACTGCATTTTGAACTCCAGCACAGAGCTACAGAGCATGTGCTGAAGGAGATCAGGACCATCTTCAGCTGGATATGACAAGTGAGAGGCTGAAAAAGCATCGTTCTCTGCCAGTCCATATCTTTAGATACGACATACGTTGCACCACCATAGAAACCACAGCCGCGCGGCAAGCAGAGAGTGGCAGGAGTAAGTAGTTGTGTGAGAAGCAGGTTTCCATTACCTGTACCAAAGCATCATCACCAAGAAGAGAGCAGGACAAGGTGGGTGTAGTACCCAGGAATCCAGAGTCAGTCACTTCTTCTACAGTCTCTCCGATAGACAGTACCAGGGTGGCATTTACGAAGGACACAATGATATAGGCGTCGAATTCATCTGGTCAAGGGAGATAGAGAGGGGGGGAAAAAAAGGGTGTTGATTAAATAAATGCCAGGCTTCCTGACAAGATGAACAGTCTCACAGATGTCTAGCAGTTACTCTTCAGCAGAAGTCCTATGATAATTACATCCACTAGCAGTACTGTGCAAGTTCATTCTAGGACACACTGACCAAAACTCAGCCACTGTGAGACTCCAAACGACACAAGACTGAGTCAGGGATCAAATGATGATCCAAATAGAGTCAATTCACGATATGTTGGATTCTGGCGAGCAAGGCTCCCGTCTAAGGTTTCTTTTTTTCAAAGACAGCACAAGGTCTAGAAGCCTCTAAGTGTCTTGCCCCAGCTCACACAGGGAGCTGAATCCAGATTTAACGCCTAATGAAGTCAAATGAAATGCTCTGCTCCAACAATGTGAACATGTGGAACCCATGTGTAGGAAGCTCAACAGGGATACTGCAAACAGGAGGTGGCAGGACCACATCTCTATCGAGTGTCCGCGTAATAAAAGGCTGCGGAGAACGATCGGGGCGCATTGCAGCAGAGGAGCTCAGGGTTAGCCTGCCCCACCCGCATCCAGAAGCTCATCTAGCTTATGTTCATGCCTCCTGGGACGAGAAACAACTATGTTTTTAAGATAAAGCAAACTGTGACCTTTATTTCTACTGGAATAAGTGACAGCACTGCAACAATTATGGGCTTCTCCCAAACGGGACAGCTTGGGAGAGACCAGTAGCTTGAATATGGAAGAGCTACACTGATCAAAATGGTCTGAGGAGTTCATCTAGGGGAACTTTGTGGGGAAGAAGGGTAGTAGGACTAGGTAAAGGGAATGCCCTGGTTTAGTGCTGCCCGTTTGCACTGTGACAAACACTACAGAGGGGGAGAGGAGAGTCTCATGAAAACTGAATGACAAAAGCGACCGAAACAATGCAGCCTGTTGGGAAACAGAGCTAGGAGCCTCAGTGGAGAAATAAGATTGCCTCAGAGGAGCGACTCCCCTTCTGCTGCTGTTGTCATGCAAGAGCAACTCTTAAAAAGAAGGAAAAAAAAATATCCCCATTTTAAGCCAGCTCAAGCCAAAGCTCAGATTTATGCACCACAGCACAAGACAAAGAGCAGAGGTGAGGGTCTAAGAGCCACACAGCCAGTTCTTGCCCTTGAGATTTTCTCCGTGATTTGCAAATGCAGGAGATATGGAGAAGTGGTTAATGGTAGAGAAATAAAAGCGAGAGCTCGCATTGGAATGAAAACAGGGTGCCAGTAAACACCACGCAGCAGCTTAAAGGAACTGAATGGGGCTAAGGGAAAGAAATGCCTCGGGAACTGACCCTTTTCTTACCCACCCTGTTTAGAGGGAGGAGTTGCCAAACCTGCTGTGTCACGTTTGTAACAGAAACTTCTTACATACAGTTGAAAATATGCAAGTGAGGAAAAAAATCCAACACCCCATCGTTCTTCTTTCCTAACATCTGGCGTACAGACCGCAGCTCGGATCAAACTGAGGAGTTCTGTGTAATTAAAGCGATTCCAACAGCGGGCTGGGGCTTTAGCTCCGTTGCTACTCTATTCAGTGGTCACGGCCTGTAACCTCCAACACGCTCCCGAACCCCACAAACAGCAGCTGGTCCACTTGGGGAAACGAGAAGATCTGATCCTGCACCGAAAACCTGATCAGTAACAACTATTCAGCACTTGGCTTTGCAGGAGTATTTCTCTAACGTTAACAGCAGACGGTAAGAGTTCAGAAAGATCTACACCGTTACACACTGGTTATCTTCTGCGCTAAACAAGCAGCTCCTCCAACAAACCTGAATGAATTTTGCAACACCAGAAGCCTGCGAGAATTCCTCGATCGCTCCAAATGGAGATTCTAGCGGTTCACAGGCTAAGCATTTACTTCATACATATCCTGTAGACAGGATGTTCTAAAAATTCCCATTTCAAAGAGCATCGTTGCTTTGCAAACTTCTTGAGAGCTGCCGCCCCCCTCCCTGGGGGCTGTCATTCTCATGATAAACCATGGTGTCCCAGCTGGAGGCTTAACCATGTGATGTGGAGCAGGACAAAGAACTCCCCTTTGAAAGCAAAACAGATTCCCTTCGTCCTGTTCTAAAGGAAAGCTCCTTCCTACCTCTTAATACTGGTTTAGCTCTTGCTTTTCCCTGGCTGACAGTTATGTTTGAGCGCGCCTTTAAGTCTGCGTCAATAATAGAGACGAGCGTGTTTTTTGCTCTGAGTCCAGGAGCGCTGCTTAATGCTGCTCTGCCGGAGCTTTTGAAATCAAGCGTTTTGATTTACCAGAATTAAGCCAGTGAATAAGATGTATTCATCTAGATTCGAACAATGCAATTTTGGTCTGGAAAATCTAGCAGCCTCGTTAAAATTAAGAGGGCTAAATCCCTGGGGCACACTGAGTAGTCTCAGCTAGATAAAGAAAAGACCTATAGAGTTTAATATGAAAAGATCTCGACTTAGCGCTGTGCAATCCCAAGCGTAACACCAGGCTGCCCGGAGTTTTGAACAGACAGATGTTATTTTGTGGGCTGACACGAGGCTTCAGAGCTCGCTGTTACTGTTCAAATGGCTCCAGTTAGTTCCTTTCAGCAAGGAGCAGAGAGGCATCAACGGCTCTTGAGAGACACATCAGCTGGACTCTTTCTCCTACGCCTTCACCACCAGTTTTCTGCAGCTTCATGCAGACGTCGCGACCAGTTATGAAAACATCCCAGTTCAGTCCCTGAACTCTACGCTACTGTCCTTTTTGTTATTTGTCATGGATTCAGCCTGATTTAGCCCGTGAGAATTCCATTCCTACAGCCCAGTCTGCGCCTGATAAGAGTTTTTTCACGCTCCGCAGTGCCTGAATGTGCAGAGATACAAGCGCAGTCACCACGAGCTCAGAGGAGTTCAGTGAGCAGTGACCAAGTTCAGGATTATTCGCAGTGACAGGATGACAGCACACTTTCCTGGGCTTCTGTTTACAACCGCGTGGAGCTCCGCAGCGGTGACTCACTGCACATCACTCCTTATGCCAGAGTGCCAGGTAGAGAGCGAGCGCAGGCTGCTCACTCAGCTCATGCCCGGCTCCACAGCGAAGCACGCTGCTCCCCAGACCTCAATACTCAACTGCAAGAGAGCTTGGACCAAACCCCACCCCACTTCATCCTGACGGTCAGACCCATCCCATAACCACAGGGCATGCCCATGCCAGCTACCTGCGTCAAGCACCCTTGATCATTTTCTCCTGAACAAAGCAGCTGGGAGCCAACCTTCAATTTAGTAGGGAACTGAACACACACCACTGATTCCTGCAGAGACACAGTCAATTATTTTGTACCCCAAAGAGGGAATCTCTGAATCTGGCCTCTGGCTTTAGAGCTCAGCTCAGCTCACAGGACTTATGGTAAGACCAGTATTACATGAAGAGAGCAGCAGGCCCCCAGAAGGTCTGCGCGGAGCCTTCTCTTCTCCAGGCTGAACCCCCCCAGCTCTCCCAGCCTGGCCTCCCAGCAGAGGGGTTCCAGCCCTCCCAGCATTGCTGGGGCCTCCTCTGGCCCCGCTCCACCAGGTCCCTGTCTCTGCTGGGCTGAGGCCTCCAGAGCTGGGCCCAGCCCTGCAGGGGGGGCTCCCCAGAGCCCTGGCAGCAGAGGGGCAGGATCCTCTCCCACCCAACCGGTTGTCCACTTGTCCTGAACCTGCCCAAAGTCTGTACCATCACAGTCATTACCCAGAACAACATTAACTTTGCAGAACTATGAATGGAAGTCGCTTTCTGCTCCTCAGCTACTGAACTACAAATGCATCACAGAATCCCAATGTGATTGGAAGGATCATCTCATCCACCCTCCTGCTCCAGCAGGATCACCCAGAGCAGGGGGCCCAGCATCGCAGTGTCTAGGCACGGCTGGAATCTCCCCAGATAAGGAGACTCCACAACCTCTCTGGGCAGCCTGGGCCAAGCTCCAACACCCTCACACCAAAGTTTTCCCTCCAACTACACAACAGCGGCTCAAATTCATGTACTGAGAAGCTTAGCATAGAAGTAGCCGTATGATCTGGGGGCTCTCTGTGGTTAGGCTGCGGGATGGCACAGCAGCCCCTAGCAGTAGGTACACACCTGTGGGGATCAGCACCTCCACCACCAGCCACCTGTGGAAGAAAAAAAAAGGCTTGGTATTGGTAGTGTGTATCACCACGTACCAGCCAAGGTTAGTATTTGCTTCGGAGGCTGCAAACCCATGCGTGTCTGACAGAGGCCTTGCAGTGTGCCCACACTGCGACATCGAGGCAGAGCCAGGCAGCTCCACGCTGCAAACTCAACACCCCAAAACTAGCGCTTGGGCAGTTTCAAGATTAGATAAGTGTTTGAAAAGGTTCGGCTCATTAAAACCCACTAAAACTGTTTCTGAATTCAGACAGCGGTAACTTGGGGATGAGTTTCACTATTGATTGTATTTAGAAAATCGCATGGTTTACAACAGCTCCAGATTCCAGCCTTGCTGAAAATCACAGAGGAGATCTTCGTGCTGGAACCTGTAGGATTTGGAAGGAGGGGAAAAGAGGAGGCAGTGAGAATAGTATGTTGCATGTAGGTTAGCAACAGTCCTGAAAAGTCCAAGTCATGCCCTGGAACTCCAAGAGAAAAGGTTTTAGAACTGTAAGGTGATGTCAGAAGCCTCCATCTCAGCAGGAGTGAATGTTGACAACTCCTTTTCCAGACGGCATGTCTGTCTAACAAATACTGAAATGCTGTTTTGAAGAAAAGCACGTGGTTTTGGGATGAACTGTGGAAATACTTTCCCCCTGACCCTTCGATTTCTGGGGAACATGAAGGCACTTTGCGCTCAAAGCTCCTTCCACCGCTGCTTAGGCAGCACACAAGTCTCAGAACACGAGCACAGGAACTGATGGCAGGTCTGGGGTGGCAAAGGAAAATCCCACAGCAACGTCTGAAATTCCCACGGGGTTACTGGCTCCCTGGAAGACAGGCTACTCTGCAACTGCTTCAAAAGAACATACCCTGTCACCACAGCAGGCTGTCTCCACTGCAACGCTCTGGCATTTCTGTACCCAGTGTGTGAACCTACAGCAAGTCTTGGTGAGATTTATACAAACCACTGCCTTAGAAATAACCACCGAGACCGTCAGTACCCAGAACACACTCATTCCAGGCTTCTTAAGTGTTTCTGAGGAACTCTGTTCTTGCCCCCAAGAGAAAGGCACTCGTACTTTACTAAAAGCAAACCCATTTTTTCCAGATCAGGAAAGAAAAACAACCCAAACCCAACCCCATGACCTTGTGTATTGTGCCAATAACCAATGCCGACCTTCCTGGAATCAGCAGCATTCTAGACACCGCTGGGTTTTTGAAAAGGGAGCGTGTCCTACCCAAATCGCCTGCTTTCTTTGCAGATACGCAAAGAGGGAAGCAAGAAAATATAGACAAGTGTTGTCGATCTATCTTTTGTTCTGTAATTTGTATCCTGCTCTCCCCCAAAGAGCTGATTGCTGTAGCTGTCAACACACACATAAAGAAGAGCAAGTACGCTCCAACAAAAAGCGTAATCGTGGCCTGCTGATAACGGAGCAAGAGCTTATGAGAAGTGGGAATGGATGAGAAGTTCAGCAGTTGCAAGCTGTAAACGTCCAGCTGATGCAATGTACTGAGCTACGGGTACAGCTGCCAGCAGGTGCTTGTCAAAAAGAAGCGTGACAATTCTAGAGGACCAGAGGGTGGCTTCTAAATACAAAGAGGTTGCCAATTCAAAACACAACTTTTGGGGATGGCACACAACCATCGTGCAGCACCCTTCCTATCTCCTTGGACAGAAAAACCAGAAAAGAACAACAAACTAAATACCAAGACCCATTCTGACCTCCCTGGGGCTTAGGAAAACACCACATACCTTCAACGTGCCTCCTCACAGTCCATACGGCGTTGGGGTTACCAGGCAGCTCCGAGACGGCCATTTCAGATACCTAAGAGCAAACAGGAACAAGGTTCTTCAGTAAAAAGCTTTAGTTTTACTGCAGTGAAGTCACCAAACCACCAGCAGTTCTTAAGCCTCCCCACAACTGGGCAGCAAAGTCGGTAATTCCCAGTTCTCTCCCCACACCAAATGCTCTAGAGGGTAAAGCACATTCAGCAGTGAGACGGCAACGCGGGAGTGCAAGCTCTGGATGATCAGCTTGGAAACAAGGTCACCCCAGCCACCCCCGGCAGAGATCAACAGCTGGCAGACACCGGGAACGTTCCAGCTCAACACACTCAAGTATCAGAGGAGACAAAACGCAGGTGGTTGGAGTCAAATGAACCAAAAGCATCAGAACAAACAGTAAAACCCTCCCATTTCCAAGAGTTCCTCTCCAGACTACAGTAAATGGAGAATTCCTTCATTTCAGCACCTTTATTTCAATGATTTTTTTTCCCCACGCTGTCCTCGCCTCTCAAGATGGAATTCTTACCTCAAGTCCATGCCTTAGAACCCTCAGAGATGACCGGGGCCCCCGACCACAAGCCACATACAACTGGGGTGTGTCTTCATTGGCCAGATCAGCTATCTGCGTGGAGAAAGAGCATCAAACAACATCCACAGGAAGAGCAAATGAAACTAAGCTCTATATGCCATGCTACTGCTTTGAGAACTCGGGGTTTCTCCGGCACTGAAAACAGTGAAGATGCCAGAGGGTGACATCTGCTGCCCTGAAATGTTGGGTTTTAACCAAACTCACTGCAGAGCAGAGAACTGGTGTGATGGGGAGGAGCAGCATAGGTCTGCTGGCTGAGCCCTGTGTCCAGATATAGATTACCACGGGGATCCGATCAACGCTGAGCAAGAGCTAAAGGGCCCCTGGGGGGCAAGAGGATGGGGCCAGACTCTGCCCAGAGTCAGGACAAGGAGCACTGGGCACCAACTGGAACCCAGGAGGTTCCCCCTGAGCAGGAGGAGAAACTTGTTTGGGGTGAGGGTGTTGGAGCCTGGCCCAGGCTGCCCAGAGATGTTGTGGAGTCTCCTTGTCTGCAGAGATTCCAAACGTGCCTGGACACTGCGATGCTGGGCCCCCTGCTCTGGGTGATCCTGCTGGAGCAGGGGGGTGGCACCAGATGATCTCCAGAGGGCCCTTCCAATGCACACCATGCTGGGATTCTGTGAATCAAAGGCTGCCAGACCAGGTACCACTCTTAAGCCACTGTCTGAAACTGTAGCAGCTTGCTTTCCTATCAGCTTTTAGTTTAGACTATGGAAACCCAAGATAATGTAGGTTTGGTGACTTCGCTTTCGTGACAGATACTCCACAGAAAAGCAAAGGAAAAAATCCTTCATCTGTGGATCAGTTCCTCTGTAAACGAGGAAGATTTATGTTCTGAACCAGAGTTTGCTGATGGCAACATACCTGACAACACAAAATAGGAGACAAACTGTCCAACTCATCCACCAGCACCAAGTTCTTGAGAGGTCGCGGCTGAAAAAAGAAGGTGTCTCCTTCCTCAAGAGGCATTGCAGAAGAGAACTCTGGCTCCTCATCGTCATCACCCAGGTGAGCTATCTGGTACAGGTAACTTGAGACAGAAACAAAGAGTAACAGCATGTTCAGTGCAAAGCTCGTGGAGCCTTCTCCAAGAATCCTAGGTTGAAAACGACGCTCGAGATCATCAAGTCTAACCATCTACTAAACATTATCATAACCATTAAACCATGTCCCGGAGAATAAGAAAGGCTCAGTCAGATGGATAATCAGGCAGCAGGAAGGAGAAATCCTCCCCTACATTATACAGCTATTAAAATTTACCCTCAGGGGTTGCCTTTTGGTTATGAAATGTTTAAAAGAGGCCCGCAAAAAAAACCCCAAACCAAAATGCCACCACAACCTCCCTTGCTCCAAACCCTCTCACTTGTAGCTGTCACTGACAAGATATCCTAGAGTTTCAGTGTTCTCTCTGTTTACCCTTGAGCTTTTCAGATATTCCTGTGTTAGATCCAAAGCATCAGCTGAGGCCAAGAGCAAGGCCAACAGCTAAGATTGCAACCCCAGTTATCTATTTCGTCCAAATATTCTCATCTCACTATTTTTAACCGCATTCCCTACCCCATTTTATGACTCTAAACACCACAAACCACCAAGTCAGACTTCAGAGGAGCAAAAAATTAAAACCAGAATGACAGGTCGATTTACTTCCTGGTTTTAATAAAGCTCCAATGAGTGTGGCTTCCTCAAGAGCTGGTTTATACAATCCAAACCAGATTGAAGCCAGTAAACCAGCTGGAGCTCCCTCACGTGGCTGACCGCAAATGGAGCCAGGAAAGAGTACCAATCTCTGTTCCTGTGAATCCCCTGCTTAGACTCTATTAAGTCATCTGCGAAGGTGTGCAAAGTCTTCTTTTGAGTCTCTAGAATACTCTAGAACCTGACATATGAATTGAGGAAGCCCTCGAGCACGTGTCTATTAAGGAAATGTCCACGGTTACTGCTAACAAACCTTATCTACAGCTGTAACACATCCAAGTTCAATGAAAACAATCAAACTTAGGAGAAGATAACTCATCTGGATATGTGATGGATCCTGGATGACCTGCAAGTGCTCAATTCTTCCCAAACTCTACTGCGACAACATGTAATCTTTTGTTCCCTGCACTGTAATATCTCACCTGGGTTCAAACAAGAAAAATCCCCCATTTCATCACGGTCTAAACTCATTGTTCTGCTCAAGTCAAGTGAACAAAGCATTAATTTACTCATTAAAAAGACAGTTTGGTCTTTCTGTGTTCAGTAAGTTCAAGGGTCAGTTTGCAGTTTCCCTGTTCAGGGGAAAAAACCCCACGCTGACGTAAAATTGTTTACTCACTGGTTTCCAAATTCAGAGGCCACAAAGAGAAAGCCTGTCTTCAGCACGCACATGGCAGCGGCGACAGGGACGGTGTCGAAGTACTTCAGACGAATCTCCGTTACCTGAAAGCGGAGGAAGATGTCACTTTGTTTGCTAGCAAAGTACTGGAGCTGGACATGTGTGATTTAATTCAAAAAAGCTGCCAAGCTGTCCTCTCCAAAGAAAAGAAACAGAGAGAAGGCCAGGATTAACCACATCAGTAGCTCGGGGCGGCAGGTTATGAATCACAGAATCCAGCAGCTTACTTCGAACACACAAGTCAGGCTGCCTGTTTTATTCTTTGGCTTGGGTAACACTGAGTCAGTTCGGAAAAAACAGTTGCAAAAAATAGCGGGCTGTCAAAAAGGAGGGAGGAATTTGCTTCCCTGAACATCAGCCATTCCCCAGCGCATGAAAAATTAAGTGTCCCGAGCAAGTTTCTACATTTGAAATGGTTGCAACAGCTCCCGGAGAAGCATCCAAGAACAATCTTAAGCCACTAATAGGTGCTGCACCATCACCCCTTGTACTAAATTTGATATGTACAGATGAAGGAGGAACTAACACTCGATATTTAAACAAAATACACAACTGATTTGCTGCAGCAGAGTGGGAGTTTCACTGCAGAACACCAGGTCAGGCTGCAGGAGACAATTCAGGGCTGTTATTTCAACTCATGGACTGGCCATACCAAGCTAACCACCTTGATTTGCAAGCAGATTGATTGCAGTGTGTAAATATTCAACTTAGAGATGAAATAGAGCGCACCTACTGTGCTCAAGAGAAACTAAGTTCCCCAAAATTAGCTTCTGGAGTTTCTAGCTGGTTCATGGGCCACACTTGACAATATGTCATCTGAAGAAAGGATCACCTGCAGAACATCTAAAATATGCCCACGTGACTCTGCAGCTAAGTCTCCCAAGGTTTGGCAAACCTTGTGCTGTCTCTCTACAGGTAGCAGTTGCAACTGTATCAGAAATCCCATAAACCAGGTGCCGTTACGCAGCTAAATCCACAATATTCAGTATTTATCACTTTAGAGAATCAAAAGAACTAAGGACTCCTCCCACTGAATGCTTTGTGTTGTTTTTCACATGGCACTTACCATGTCTTCGTCGGTCTCCAGAGTAATCTTGAAGATGTCTCCCTGCTCTGTTTGGGCCAGGAAGAAGAACATGGACTTGGTCTTATGCGTGGCAGAGCAGACAAAAATCATACCTCGCTCTGGGTCATCCAAGTCATTCTGTCAAGAAAGCAAGCGAATGTCACTGGTTGGAATGACCCAGCAAATGCAGATGTGATTTCAGACTGAAGCATTTCCATTTCACAGGTGCCTTAAGAGCTGACAGCACGCGAGGCGGCTTTGAACACGCAGCACATCCCCTCTGTTTTACACATAGATACCCTCGATACATCTCTGCCTGAGAAGGAAACACGTTGCCAAGACACTGCGCCTAAGCACCCCTCCCTCCTACCTCTTTAGCTCTCCTCCCCAGACACCTCTCACACATCAAAGCCAAGTACAAAGGCGAGGGCTGCAATCCAGCCACGTGCCGCTGTTTTGAGTGCCCTGGCAGGCATTCAAAGCACTGTCAGAGCACACCAAGACCTGCAGTTCCACGGGAGGAGGAAGCAGCCGTAGATACAACAGAGCAGCTGTCGAATTCATCCGCGTATGCGATGGAAACCGTGACTCACCGTTGCAAGTAATCCCACCTCACATCGATAGTGCTGCCACCATGGTGCCTGATCAGAGTCTTTGTGGAGTATCTCCAGCATAAATCTCAGAGAAGAGACATGAACCAAGCTCATCACGTCAGGCTGTGCCCAACTCTGCCTTCCCCCACAGGTAACATCAGGCCAGTAAGGTAGGGGATAGGCCAGCACACTTCTAACTCCTTTTTGCTTACTTTAAATCCCCCCCGACACCTTTAAGCTTGAAAGGCAACAACCAAGCATTCATTTAATACTGACAAAGATACTCTTAAAAAAAGACCAAAAAAAGGGTAAGAATCCCCAAATTCTCACCCGCCTCCTGGGAATAGGGCATCTGATATCAGGCTGGTCACCAAAGTTTTTGTAAGTAATATAGTTTTCCGAGCAGATCAGCACCCCGCTGGGTCCATCGGAGCCACCAGGAACTGAAAGAAAAATAAAAAGAAGTATATTAAAAAAAAGCCCTTACCGCAAATCTGAGTTACCGCTCCAGAACATTTCTTTTGGTTTCCTAGGAAGCACCAGTTTCCCGTGCTCTCTGTTATTCTACGTATTGATGCTCTTACTGAAAGGGAAGCCTAAAGATCAAACACAACTGTCTGTGTCGGCAAGAGAACAAGGCAGGTGGAACTAGGGGACCAGGAAGAACAAAAAGGGAAGGATACAGCCTCAGACAAATCGCTTATGTTCTGTTCTTCCTGGTTTATTCTTGTCCAGAAAGGCAGGACAAATAGAAGCCAAACACCACGTTAGCAACTTCATGAGTTTGCCTTGGGTTACTAGCATGGTTGCTTGTTGTCAAAAAAATTCACCCAATAGTTTTCTGACAGATCTTTCATTTTTAGAGTACACTTTTTAGAATGCTTCTACTGAGATCGCAGTCCCAGAGTCCCACAGCTGCCTACAGAAGATGTACGACTAGGCAAACACACGACGACGCTCTCCTTGCTCAGCTTCCGTGGTGCTGAGGGCAATCTGCAGTGGTTTCCAGGCCAAAGGTGTTAGGTTGGCTCTGCATCCAATCCCTGTAGATTCATCTACTGCCTCAGCCACTGGAATCCCACGCAAGAGAGGAAAAGGGAGGGGGTGGAGTCACCGTCCCTGGAGGTGTTTAAGGCCAGACTGGATGCCACACTTAGTGGTAGGGTTTAGCTGAGTGGTGGTGGTAGGTCATAGGCTGGACTTGATGATCTAAGAGGTCTTTTCCAGCCTTAACTATTCTATGATTCTACGAAAAGCACCAGTGTGATACCTAAAACCACAGGGTTTTGCATGTGCTACCAGCTAATTTCAGTTACTAGCTTCAGAATGCAGAGAATATCCAGAATATATATAAAAGACAGATGAGGAGAACTCTCAAACTGCAGTTGCACCTATGAATTCTTCCCTATTTCCCATTTTCCACTGCTCGTTACCAAGCTGAATTAATTTCTACTAATGGCTGACTACCACCAAAACACCTCCTACGATGTAAAGCACATCGATTCTGTTTCCCTGGGGAATGGGAATCGAGTAGGTCCACAGCAAAATGATGTAGCGGTCGGTACCTGTTATAAGGAAGTTGCCGTGCTCCTCCAAGGGCTCGCTGTATTTCCTAACGACGTGGTTCAACCCCAAGTCCAGTTCATAAAACGTCAGCGTCTGTTGTGTGTTGGCTGCTGCTTCTCCCGTGGGATCGTTGTCTGCTTCCTAAAACAGAACACACGGAGGTGTCTCTCAAGGAAAGTTCCTGAAGAAGGGCAATGTTGATACATCAGGAAACAGTTTGGAGTAAGATTAGAATGAAATCCGAAAGAAAATGAGCATAAAAAGGTTTAGAGGAAGAAAATACAACATTTTTGCAGTTGAACAGTGAGATAAGAACCGAGACAGAAGCAGCCGATGTTCCCCACCTCCACGGAGAGAAGGAGAACAACAAAGCTCAAAAGACAGCAAAGGGGGACCAAGCTCTCCTCACCTCGTAATCCATTTCCAGACAAGCAAACATCGGGTTTTCAAACCCCACATCGACTCCCACCACGTGGTAGACCAAGGTATTGGCCTTGTGGGCCTCCAGCGGGGAGGAAATGGTGAGACGAGCAGCAGCATCTCTGTTCAGGATATACACCAGCTTCTGCTTCTCAATAGCGCCTGCAACGAAAGGGGAACAGCACCTGGTGAGCAAGTCTGGTCATACCTACAGGCCAGGTTCGATACGTAGCTTAGTGAGAGAACATCAGCGTTACTTCTGCTGAAGTTCTCCACTGGTGGTTGTCTCTGTGCCGCTGATTAACTTCAAATGTCTCACTCGTAATGTTTTGGCCACAAGCACACGTGACAACTCCAGCTCTTCAAAGCCAAAGGGACCTTGCCCGTGACCCTTGGGGCTAAATCCATGGACGTGTTGTTCCAAGGCCAGGCCTTGAGCAACCTGCTCCTAGTGGGAGGTGTCCCTGCTCACGGCAGCTGGGTTGGAATTGGACGGTCTTTAAGGTTTCTTCCAACCCAACCATTCTAGGATTCTATACAATACTATAACATTTATCTTTGATCTAACAGGGCACCATTAAAGTACCGATCGCTGCCAACTCCTGCTCTCGGTGCGCAGAAAAGCGGCATCGCACGAAGTTGGCTTTGGCAAACAGACAAAGTTCAGGTACCGAGCCACTCAGACACCTCATGGTCAATCTTATTAACCACAAAAAAAACCCACCCCAGTGTCCCTCTGCCTGCGAGGCCTGATCAGAAATGCATCTGGTTGTCTCCACAGCATCTCAGAGAAGAGACATGTCACAACATCACTTCAGGCCACAGGAGCTGACTACAGACACTGTATGCAGACACTGGCAATCCCAACGTCTCTCCCAGGCAGGAGATGTCGGGGCTCTGCGCATCGCGGAGCACGCTGGCCTCTTCCCAAACGGCTTGGGCGCAGCGTCTGTGCAGTTCCAGCAGGGTCAAGGAACCGTTCCGAACCCCTGCGTTCTCCTTGACGCAGCTCAGAGCCCAACAAACTGCCCGAGAAGAAACACTTCAATTATACCAGGCAGAATCTCGCTCCAAAATAAATATCCACAAGCCAGGAGGGTGAAAACAAGGAGAAAATCATCCGGTGGAGGGACTTACTGATCATGACGGCGCGGCCCTTGGGGTCGACAGCCAAGTACTGGCCTGGGACGATTCTGCGACATCCGCTCTTGCCAAAGGTTTCCTGATGGATCTTCTCAAAGACGTTCTTTGAGGGCTGGTACTCCAGAATAACGATGCGTCCCGAGTCGCTGCCCACCACGATGTAGTCTTTGGTGCCCCCGGTCAGCCTGAAGGCCATGAGGGAGCGGATGACNTTTGCTCCAGGCTCAACACCCCCAGGTCCCTCAGCCACTCCTCCCCAGCCTCCTGCTCTAGCCCCTTGCCCAGCTCCGTTGCCCTTCTCTGGACACGCTCCAGCCCCTCCAGGTCCTGCTGGGAGGGAGGGGCCCAAAGCTGAGCCCAGGATTCCAGGGGCAGCCTCCCCAGTGCCCAGGGCAGAGGGACCATCCCTGCCCTAGTCCTGCTGGCCACACCAGTGCTGACACCAGCCAGATGCTGGAGGCTTCTTACCCCAGGGGCACTCTCTGGCTGATCTCCAGCCCCTGTCGACCAACCCTCACAGCTCTTTCCAGCTCAATGACAACACACCAGAAAAAGAAGCCAAACTGCAGCAGTCGAGCTCCAGCACCCAAACCAAATGAAGCGCCACCACCTTTTTCCCCTCTACTACCTCAACGAGCTGAAGCCCAGAAGCAGGAAGGTTGGATAAAATTACCTGAGAAGTTGCCATGGATGGCGTAGCTGATGCCGGTGGCTCGCTGCAGCGTCAGGTTGTAGAGAAACATGTTGGCAACGGGTCCGCTTCACCTTATCTGTAGCTCCAGAGGCTGCAACAGGGAGGACAAAAAACATTCGTTAGACAACCCCAAAGCTTTCCACACGGTGCCACGAGAACCGCTGCCCTCCGGGGTGTGTGTACTGCCTGGTGTGGGCAGACCGAGCGCCACGCAGCGGCTTGACTACCGAATAACGTTACCCCCTATTTATTTTATCAAGTAAAAACCTCTCCCGCAGACCCGGGGTGCTGAGCACCAGCTCAGCCCCTTGCTGCCGCAGCACTAATAATGACTTCTGGCTAATTATTTCAGCTAATTATTTCTGTTAGTCAAGAGGAGCTGGGTATCGCTCTAGAGGTGCCCGGCACCGTTACACCGCCCTGCTCCCGGTCATTCAGCACCAGCCAAGCCTCCCACAGCCGGGAACCGGGGCTGGATCCTCTCCCCAGGGCTACTACCAGGAGGGACCCCCGGCTGCAGGGGGACTCTCGGGCTCCAGGCGGACCGTTGGCTCCAGAAAGAACCCGCAGCTCCAAGGGGATCTCCGGCTGCAGGCAAGACCCTGGGCTCCAGGGAGATTCCTGGTTACAGGGCGACCCCCGGCTCCAAGGGGACCCCAGCTCCAGCGGAGCCGCCGCGGGCTGGAGGCCGTAGACCCGGGAACCGGCCCTAGGCCGCCCCAGACCCTCCCGGGACCCGCCCGCCGGACTGCGGGCCCGGCCGTGGATCCAGACCCGGCCCGGCCGCCCCCGCCCCAGGCCAGGCC
>WEIS01011428.1:0-11699 GCA_013389965.1 Todus mexicanus
CTCCGCAATAAAACTTTTTGATGTTCTCTCTGCTAATTGCCGAGCTGCTCTTTTAGGATTGGCTACCCCTCCGCATCCATAATGTAATTAAAACAAGGGGGGAAAAATTATCATGGAGGCAGAGGTTAATGCAAGTGTTTAGCAGATGCTTTACTGTAAAATCTGCGTTAAACCCCCACCCCCCCAACAACAACAACAAAAAACCAACAATTAAAACCAAACCAACAACCAAAAACCCAACCAACTCATTAAAACTTAAATATCGGATAATCTCAAACCAGGTACAGTATGGCTCCAAGGAATTTCTTGGCAAAAATCGGTGTGAGAGCTTGATACGCTCCGACGTTGCTCTTTCGAAGCGCTTTCTGCCGGTCTGGTAGCGGAACAAACCAAACCCGCTTCGCAGGGCACCGGATCGATTGCCCGGTGCGAGAGGCATCCCCCAGCAGCGCTCCGCTTGCGCTTTTACTGCCGGTTAATACACACAGAGATCCCTGGCTGCCGTGAGGAGGTAGCCGAAGCTCCCCTGCCTTGTCTGTCACCCGGCTTGCGATCCAAGTCAGCAGACTCTGGCTCCGGCTTCGCGGCTGCTGCCTTACCGGGGGAGTGGAGCCTCCACTCGGGGTTTGGCCAGAGACTCTATTCTCTTCCAGAAAGAGTTGATTTGAGACACTAACAATAAACCCAACTCTAACTGATTCTTTTCCAGCTTGCTGCCTGCGCCTACGCACCTCAGCCGCTGCGCACCCCAACGACGTACGCTCCTGAAATCACTTTCGTGCTTGTTTAACTGGTCTGGATGGGTAAGTAACCGAATATTTTTTACAGCATGTTCGGAGCTTATTTTCTAACTTCTACCAACAAATATATAAATATTTCGCAGCATTCCTGCTTCTGCAATAAAAAAGTCCAGCATCTGCAGAAAGCATGTTTAGGTATCGAAAGGGAATAGTTAAATGCTTGTTTAGCGGACAGGCCGGGAGGAAATCTCCCGTAGCTGTTTAGGTGTTTTGCTTTGGTGAGCTTGACGACATTACAAAAGGAAAATGGATCTCGAGCTGTAATTCACGGGCAACTCGGAGGCGAGGTGAACTGTTGTCATCTTCAAATGGAGCCGAGCATTACTGAATAGCTGCGAAATATCAAATACCCAGCCTTACGTGTGTTGGCTGGCGGCTGGGCTGATTCGGCGTGTATTACAATGCAACCCTACAATATAGGCAGTGTGGAAAACTGTGTCAACAGGAGCTGAGAGGTCATAAATTAAAGAGAGAGAAAGATAGAGACGGAGGAGTCTGCGAAAGGAGGCAGCAAGAACTGCAAGTCCAATTTGTGTGGCAGCTGAGTTGGCTTTCTGGTCCCGCTGCAGAGGTAGTGGGGATGCCTTGGGGCGAAAAGCGCTGTGGGGAAAAGAGGGCGAAAAACCTTCTCTGTGGGGAACCAACCCAACGCCTGGGGAGAGGGGACGAGCTGAACCCGAGCGGTTCCGGCGCGGAGAGGGGCTGCCGGTGGGCTCTCCCTCGGAGGTGCAGCCGCGGCGTGGGGGCTGCCCGGGGCCCGGGAGCCTTGCGAGTGGCTCTGCGGGGCCTCGACGGGCACAGCTCTGCAGGGCCGTGACAGGATCCGCGGACCAGTCCGCCCGATCCCTCCTCCGCGGTACGGCGAGGCTGGTTTGGGAAGGGAAATAGCGAAGGCGAAACCGGGAGCCGGCCCCGGATTTCAGCAGGACGGGGAGTGCAGAGCTGGAGCCGGCAAAGGGACGTGGGCAGAGAACAGCAAAGCAACCGTCCATTTGTAGAAGTGTAGACACATATGTGTGTGCGTCTGGGTGTAAACTGAGGACGAAAGTGAAAAGCTAGTCCAGATGTAGAACCGATGTATATACACATATATCTTATACGTGCACACACATGCTTGTAACTAAAATGACTGATGGATATCTGTATCTACATGTGCACACGCACACACGTATATATTGTATTATTCTAAGGAAATAACGTGTTTCCAGTGCGGATTTTTAAATTTAAGAGAGGCCGCGGGCACGCGGTACGGGCAGAGCTCTGGAGCGTATTCCAGCCGTTCGGGACCCACCGTCTGCTGGGCGCAGCCTGGAAATCCACCCAGGTTCTGTAGCAGTTCTCCAGTTTTATTTTGCTGCCATATTTCCCTTGGTGCGAAGAAGAAGCTGGCATTGTCAAGGCCGGAAAGGTACATTGGCTTGCAGGCAGAGTTGTGTTTCTTTGCACTCTCCTTATTTTGTGTAGGAGCTTTCCAATATACTGCAGGCTGGACTGCAACTGTGGCAGTTTCTGTGGCAAGCCACTACGGTCACTCCGATAACATCTCCAATGATGAAGGAAGCGGAAAACATGAGGCAAAGAAAAAGTAATAAAAGATACAGGAGATATCGATCAGTACACCACTCTCCAAAGCTTGCATCATTATTGCTTACTTAGCTTTAGAGAAAGAGGGTCTCTAGATAAAGCACCCAGAAGGATTATATATATATTCTTCCTCTCCCCAAGCAGTGGTTTATGTGTTTTATAAAGCCAGTTTTAGAGCAAATGCAGTTCGTGTGTTCTCCCTCATCTTTTAACTACTGAGAGGTTACAGCCTTTTCTATTTGATCAACGCATTGAAAACCGCTGCATCCCAAAGTACGTTTCCCAAGACCAGGCTTAGAGTCCGCTAAAAAGCACCAGCGTTTTGTCCATCTTCTACTTACTGATTTCATTTTTTTGTGTGTGTGTGCAAAACCAATTTGCTTAAAAAAAAAAAAAAAAAGCTTTAGCCTATGTCACTTATTTCAATGCCAAAATGGTTGCATGTTAGATGGCGATTTATCTCAGCTCTGCCGCCAGACAGGACTTTCCTAGCTCACCGCAATGAAGAAATTTTGGTGGCGACGGTATCGAGGCTGGTTTTCCCTTTCCGTCCCTCTTTTTTTTTTTTCTTTTTTTTTTTTCTTTTTTAAAATATAAATTTGGTTTTGTCGGGCGTGCGTTTGGGAGCTGCATTGCTGCTTCTGCCCCGCAGTTGTTGCCTCTCCAGTATGCCGGCCCTCGGCGGCGCTGAGCAGGAGGAAGGGGCTGCCCCGGTGGGTGCCCCGCGGCAGGAGCCTCAGCCGCGGGGGGCGGACAGGGCAGGGCACCCCCTCGGCGGTGCCACCCGCTGCCCTGCCCCGCCGCTCCGCCGCCGCCGCAACGCTTATTGCCAGGTCAGTTCTCTCCTACGGGTGGGATTCGGCGATAACAAAAGAACAGAGCTGTGCTCCCACCCGGCCCTTCCCCACCCAGGGCTTGTGTGAGTTAAGCTAAATTGCAAATTAAGCTAATTTCTGCGAATCAGTCGAAACCGTATGGAAACGGGGAAGAGGTGAGGACGCTGGGTGGTCGGAAACCCACATCTGCTGGGGACTGTCGGGCTTGCTGGCTGGCTGAGAGAGCTGCAGGAGCACCGGGCCGGCCTTTAACGAGCAGGCCAGGGGCATAAAAGCTCCTGGCCTGTGCCTGGGGAGTGAGCCTCTCATTCGTTTGCTCCTTTTCTGCACCTTCTTTTCGAGGAGTGCCCGATACCGGCGGGAAGATTTTGGGCATCGTTAAGGCGCCCGGGGCAGGGGGAGCGGCGGGGCTGGGGCCAGCCCTGCGGTGCCCGGTATCGGAGCCCGGCCCCGCACGTCCAGCGCCCGACTCCTTCTGTTCTGGACTTTCCGTTAAATCAAACCAACAAACCGGCCACAAAATCACGCCAAGCGCACCCATTGCCTCCGAGGTTCAGCCCTGGCCGGGCTGTCCCCTCGACGGCTTTCCTCCCCGGCGGCTCCTCAGCCTGGGCATGGGGGGCTGAAGGGTGCCCGTCCTCCGTCCTCCCGCCCGGCTGCCCTACCACAGCGCTCAGACGCCCGCTGCACGGCTTGAAAAGTCGAGACGCGTTTGAATTTATAGAGTGCATGATGTCATTGACCCGGCACCAAACGTTCAGAAAGGGGTATATCGTTCTCGGGTGGATTTGGGGACGCCGAAGCAGCTCGTGTCCCAGGGATGCGACGCGTCCTGTCCCCAGGACATGGCTTAGGAGTTGGCGAAGGAGCATAAACCCGCCACAAAACGGGTTTTTGTAAAAAGGCACCGGAGAAATATCATTTGAAGGTCAACCTGTCACCGTGGGTTAATGAAGAGGACTTGTGTCTAATGGGTCTATCTGCACCCTCCGTTACGCTCGCACAGCCTGGGTTCCAACGTCCAGGGCAGAGGGCAGAATCGGGCCCATCAGGCCCGAATTAATTGCTGACATTGGAGGTGGAGAAACCTTGGTTTACGTTACTATTATCGGTAATGAACGCCCACATATTTTAGGCATGATAATCCCGCAGCCGTTGTGTATACAAAAAAACCCACCCCAGTTTAAAAAAAAAAGCAAGGACGAGAAAAAAATAAGACACTGACAATTTCTTGAGTCGCAATGATTGGCGGTAGGCGCGGGACCTTACGTGTTTTACCACTGCATGTGCAAGCAATTATTCGAGGATTGCTTATATTTGTGACCGAGGATCCAGAGTTGCATTTAGACTGTAGACAGGAATCACAGAAAGTAAAGAAAAAACACAGTGAACGACAAACAAGACCTCTTCTTTGTCAGAAAAACATTAATAAAGACCTGCTAAAATTCTACAGTGAACGCACAGTGTGTCTCTTTATTGGCTTTGTGATATATGTATCCTTTACATACAAATGTATAAATACACATGTAGGTATACAGACATGCACAGGGTTTTTTAATGTAATGTTTGGATTCCTGGGAAATCATCTGAAGTCGCTCTTGAGCTCAGCATTGACGAAATGGTTCGCGAATGTAATTGCCTTCATTAATGAATATTTTGTCTCCCAGCTTCTGAAGTTCAGGAGTTGGAGGGAGCAGAGGTTAGGCTGGCATTGTTTTGGGTTTAGGCTATCAAAAATCAACAATGTTATTGTCATTCTTCATGGAAAATCTCCACTTAACAAGTCTGGGATTTAAGCGGCGTTCATAGATCAAAGGCAACCTCGCCTGGTTAAAAAAAAAAAGAAAGAAAGAAAGAAATAAGGAAAGAAAAAAACTTCCTCTGTAGCAGTGACAATTAACTGCAATTTTGCCCTAACTACACTCCCCAAAATATCAGTGCCGTCCTGCTGGTGCCCCCGGCGCTGGGTACCTGCTGCACAGCACCCCGCTCCCGCTCGCCGAGACCGGCTGAAGCGCATGGGCTGGTCTTAAAGCTCAGCTGCTGACTCCGGCAAATGTCGGCTGCACACTTGTTGGAAGCACCAGCCCGTCCCGCAATTCCTCTACGCGTATCTTGGTGTAATTGATCTGGTTGAGTGAGGTCTTTTTGGTAATTTGGATACACCAAGTCTCCAGTTAATGACATATAATCAGCCTTTAGGTCACTTGGTCATTCTCTTATTACAAACCCCTCTTGCACCCCTCGTGCTCTCTCTGATCTCCTTTCAAACTAAATTTCACACAAACAAATAAAGCAAGACAGGGACAAGTCCTTAAAATACAAGAGACAAATATTGGAGAATTGCTCGTGGGGAACTATAAACATTTTTAAAAGAAAAACGAAAAGATAGGAAAGAACATCTTATCGAGAAAAAGAGCATTGTGTACAAAAGACGGGGGGAAAACCGGTCTGGCTTCTGTTAAAAATGACATAAAATTAAAATAAAAATAATTGCAAACAGAAATGGCATAATGTAAACAGAAGGCAGGAGGCTTTACTAGAAATTCGTGGCCTTACTGTAATTTGTTCTTACAGATGATACAGCCGATCCACGCATATGCAAAATGTTTACTTGCTTCACTTTAGCCGGAAAAAAAAAATATAAAAATTTTTCTTTACTCCTCTTTTCAGGAAAGTAACTGAAGAAGCCGGAAAACGGAGAGCTAAGTGTCATGTGCCTCCTCAGACCTGCAGGGAAACGGAGCCGTGGCCAAAACGTTGGGTGTAAATGCGACAACAAAAATAAATATTTTACATCACCGCGCAGAACATAATTTATTAAGTCAACACTTTGTCTCTCTGCTTTTCAATTTTTTCCCCTTCCCTCTAGGAAGTGACAAGGCTCCCTTTTTGTTGGGTATTCCCTAAAAGATCATTTTGATCTCCGGCCAGGTATGTGTGTATATATATGTATATATATATATTTACACCCACACGTTGGACAGAAACACTGCTGGCGACATGTGTGCCGGCTTTGGAGCGGTGGAGAGGAGCGAGCAGTCGTGCCCTGGGTAAGATCCGAAGGCCTTGCAGGCTGCAGGCATCTCATTGCGAAAGCGACTCCCCTTTTTCTTAACCAAAGATGATTCATAAAATAGAGAGCGGAGACGTTTCAATATCGTTCAAGTGGTAGCGCTCTGAGGTAGAAACCTAAAAGCGGACTGCAATCCTCCCAACCTTACGGGCGCTAGCACCTTTCGAAGTATCATCAGTGCGCTTTTTACCAAAGATCTCGTTTGTATTTAAGACGGGATTCGGACAGGCGCTAGTTGAGCACGTAAGGCTGTGTGAGGAGGATGCGAGAACGAGTGCGGGGCAGCTCCGACAGCAAGAGAAAGCGGAGCAAGGAATCCAAGGAGCAGAGTGCCACAGGCCTCAGCGCAGAGCGTACTGACGGGACACATCTTGTTACTTGTTCACTACATTCCCGGTCTTTTCAGCCTTTCTAAGCGCCCCCTTTTTAACTGATTTTATTTTTTGCCCAGCCCGCCCTTGAGCTGCTGGGTCCCAGCATTAGCCCGTAGCCACACGACCATCCCACCCAGTAAATCAATGTGCGGGGGGTGGTGGGAGGAGGGGGCAGAGCCCCAACTCAGCGGTCCTACCGGGGCGCACCGATCGTCCCCGCCGGGAGACAGGCCAGGGATGCTCAACTCTGCTCAACCCCGCCGCTGCCCTCGGCGGGGCCCGCTGCCACCCCTCCCGCTGCCCTGGGATCTCAGTGCTGAAGGGCGAAGGGGAGGGGGCTGCCTGGCCCCTCTGCCCACCGCGCCTCCCGGGGGCGGGCGGCCTCGGCCCCCGGCGGCGCCCCGCAGGCGGTGCCGCGCNCGCACAGCCCTCGGACACCTTTCCCGGGACCGCCCGGAGAAGCCACTGAGCAAGTGATCTTTGGGAAAATAATAATAAAAAAAGTCATAAAAAATTTTCAAAAGCAGAATCTCCCGGTCCAAATGCTGCGGGAGGTTTTTGGAAAGCTGCTCGGAAGCCACGGGGTTTCCAACAGGAGAGATTTCCCCCCAGCTCCCTCACCCCACTTGCTTCCTAAGCCGGGGTCAGGGATCAGGCAGGAGTCCCGCCCGTCCCCACGCAGGGCTCTCGAAGCGTTTGGTTTGCTTTGCGAGCTTCGCTCCCCCTCTCTCTGTTAAACTGCTCTTATGTTTTGTTATATTTTCCACAGCTGCTTATTCTTGTTTGACTATTGTACAAAACCTCTTTAAATCTTCGGCAGGAAGAATAAACGTTAAAGCTGCTTGGACGGGTTCCTCCAGCCTTGCGGGATGGTGCGGGTTCATCTCGGTCCCTGCGTAACGACCCCTCTGCACACATTAGGTCTCGATAAGCTTCGTTCCTGCGGCTCGGGGCAGCAATCCGCTCGCTAGTGTCAACAAAAATAGGAGCTAATTCAATTACGCCTGAAAGCCAGGGTGTAACAGAGGGAAAGTTTGGCATTTATGAACTAAGCTGCTATATTTGCTTTGCTATAAACCGACGAGAATATTTTATGATGGAGGGGAACGGTACAACACAAAAGGGAAATATGACAATAAATCTCTTTTTATGGATTCTCTCTAGCAGCAAAATGCAAGGATTCAACGGTTTTCCGACTCAACTGTTTTGCAGGTACATCTAAAGATACTCACACAGAAACGACTACTCCGTATTCCCCCTTCCAGCCTCCCGGGATAGAGGACACGCTACTCTGTCCCCTTCAGTTCAACGATGGAACTCCCTGTGACTTCCATGTGCAGCGCTGGCAGGGGACTTCACATCTGACCACTATAGGGATACATTTCAATTATTTATGGTGCCACTGGCACTGCCCTTTCGTAGTTTCCTGATATGCAGAACTTTAAGTCAGAAATAATGCTCCACCATGTATCTCATAATGAGCACATCAGGCTATTTTTTTCCTACTTATTTCAAAACTATTAATGTTTGAGATCATTTATTCATCCGTGTAGCTAAACTACAGCTCTAGTTTCACAGGAACAGTTTTTTAGAGAGATTCACGTGATAAAATAAAGATTAGTACTTCAGCGAGGGGATTTCAAAGTGGCAAAGGGTCTAATGCTCCTTGAAATAAGTGGAGATTCAACATGTAAATCCGTTTGAGGATTTAAACCCTGGATACTTTTGGAAACCAAAATACACAGCTCTCTGCATCCTGATACCTTTAAAAATCTGCCCCATGGAAAATATATTTCTTCAGAGTCATGTTTCACTATAAAACAGCATTTATAGCTCCTCAAACTGTTTTATTCAATGCAGACATGTTTGTACTTAAGGTGTTAGTCATGTTTTGTTATCTATCTCCATGCCTTGCTTTGTTTTTGTTATTATCAAGTCCTTATATTGCTCACCCTGAGCACCCAGATTCGGGTTTAGGTCACTTAGAGAGCAGGGAAAAGCTGGTAAGTCCAGTGATTTGCTGCTGGGCTGCCGTGACTTGGAAGTGCAGAGCTTGAAGCTTTTGCATCCTATATAATGGCACAGTGCAGTTCTTTTCCTATCTCAGTACACACACATGCACTCCGCATGGGACTTTAAGTGACTGGTCACTTGGAAGCCCTAGCAGCTAGGAAAGCAGAAAGCAGGGGTAACATATGCAGTTAAACATACTTTTTTTTTTTTTTCTTTCAAAAACGAGTCCTTTCCATTAAAAGTTTTCTCATATATTGCTAAATGAAAGTGACACTGCCTTTTTCTTGTCTTTTTTTTTTTTTTTGTGCGCTTGCTGTTGATGGGACCTATTTGTACATACTCGAGCTAGCTCATACACCATTATCAGTCTTGCATACGAAGGTAGAGCACAGAGCAGGCTAATTTTGCTCTGTTTCTCACTGAGCAAAGTAGCCTGGACTGAGCACTATGTTACTGCACTGGAGGACTGTTTTACAGCCACTTCAAGGACCTCTACACTAGATTGCAGTCTGCAGCATGGACACGGTAGTGGGCAAAGTGAGTACTATATATACAAATATACATCTTTGCTCACCTGGAGACCAGGGGCTCTGCCCTGCATACCCTGGAGCTCATGAAAGGCTTCCCCTCATTCTGTTCGTGTACTATTCATAAAGATATGTCCTAGCTTGTAAAAACAGTACGTGCCCATTTTGTATGATATGTGCATGCACACATCTGGGCTGCATGTGTGGAAAAGTAAAGGCACACACCGCAAACAATTTTACATGTGCAATTTTCCAAGTATGGATCTATAACGCACCATATCTAAAGTGCAGAAAATGACATTCTTCTGTCCAGGAGGGCATTTTTAAGTGGCTTTCCAAGAGAAGAAGAAAAAAAGCAGTATTGTTCTTGGTAGCACAGTTAGTAGCAGCTTATTTCTCCCGGTGGCTTCTGAATTTTTCTGCAAACCCGCCAAGATGGAGTGTTACTCCTAAGAAGCAACACACACAGAGCAATCAGAATATTTCAGATATTCATTTCTATAGGCTGATGTTATTAAAATTAAAAACATCTGCTTTGAGGAATGCAGATATTCTGGATGTAAATGCTTCTCTACTCCCACAGTAAATTCAGCTACTCGGGAAACAAAATGTGATTCTAAACAGTCATTGCATTGTCTGACACAGTAGCAAATGGAACAATGCTGCCCTTAATGTTGTTGTTGTTGAACGAACAATTGGAATTGGATAAAGGCTTTCAGCTGGGAACACTTTTCTAGTACCTCTGTAGGTAATGGGATTCCTATTGTGTGCTGCTCTCTGGCCACCAGGCCCTGCATACCGGCTTAAGGGTTCACCCTCATCTCGCCAACACAACTCCCAAAGAGATGAGTTTGTGTCTGTGACAGACCTTTAAATGTTTGTGTGTTATCAGCTCACCGACACAGTTTTGCAGTTGGGGAGAGTGGTGAATGCAGCCCCAGAAACCTTCATTTCAGATACTATCATCTAATCCTGATTAGAGGCACCGCAGGCAGGAAACAACTCTGCAAAATCAGGGGAGAGAAACCTCCTCTCTTCTGTGCACCCCTTAAAAAACATTGGGAACTTCAATACTTACTTTAGCTTCTCTTATACCGAAGCTAAGCTGTGTGCGCTTGTTTAAGAATGAGTAATTATGTGTATTGACTGCCGCACAATGCATTGATTGCGGTGCTAATGACATAAGCGCAATCAATATAAAAAGTGGAGTTGTGCTGAATGCTGTGATATATCCACACAACATTTTGTTGCTTTTGTCTGTCAGGCTGACCTTAAATAGACCAAAAAAAAAAAAAAAAAAAAAAAAGAAAGAAAAAAAAGAAGAAGATTGCAAATGGGAAATATTGATTTCACTGATGTGGGGATAAAGAAAAATGAAACAATCCATGTGAGGACATTTCTCTAGATGGAGGCAGCACTTGACTAAGAAAGCATAGGTGCGTGTGGTACTATTGAGAAGCAAATAACGGAAGTTAAAGTCTTTTTCTTACTCTGAGCCTTTTGAATCTGCCACTAGGTAAATTTGGGGTTTTCAGAAATGATGCATAAATGGAAATCTAGATGAAATATGTTATTAGTGTAAACTAAGTTAAAAAAAATACCTTATAGCCTATCTATCTTTTAGAAAAGACTTCATGTTCAAATATCTTTTCTGAATTGTGAAAAATTAATCTTTCCTTTGGATTGTAGGTAAAAAAATTTGGAAACAGATTCTCTTGATGGTCTGGAAGACCTCCAGGCCATTTTAAATACTGATTGCCACTACACCTCACAGTTGCTGCCAACAGGAAATCTGCTATTCGTAGGGTGGATGCTATGAAGTTACAAATAAGATAAAATCAAGACTTTATATTCTAATATTGTTTATATCCTGTGTAAGTTTATAAACACGCGTAAGTAAATAAACACATAGGTACATGCTCATACACACGCACATAGGAAGAAATCCAGGATTTAGTAATTTCTTTTCAGTATTTACATCTTCACCATGTTAACCAGTGCTCTAGTTCAATAGAAATGCTGGGATCTGGCAGGATTAGTAATATTTGAGAACTATCCAGCTCTTGAAAAGTACCTGATTCTGCTTCCTCGGGATTCTCACGGAACATGGTCTTTGTGGAGGCAGGTGTCTTCATTCCAGCTGGTCACATGGAATTTCACTAAGTAATGTTTGCATGGAGTGCTTCAGATTTTGTTCACTGTAGAAATGTAAACTATTTGTGCCTTCAAAACTAGGGATTAAAATAATGAGAAAAAGAAAGCAAAATCCATTCATTATATCTGACTTGAAGGAAATGCTTATAGAAAGGAAACAGCTGATTATGAGACACATCTGTATTTCTTATGGTTATGGCTATGAAACACTAGTTGCTTTTCTTGTATGGAGTAAAGAGTGTTTCCAGTGGACTGTAGGTTAGATGCTTACTTTAAAGACAGGCAAACCACATTTTGTTTCCTTGATGCATAAAATACAGACGAATACTTGCCAG